>JANAVB010027600.1:375000-474187 GCA_029216955.1 Iris pallida
GCGCGCCGCCATACGGTGGCCGGCCGGCCAGCAACAGCAGGCACGCGCACGACAGGCCGAGAGCAGGACAATGACATTTGCGAACATCCAACTTTCGGGTATGATATCTCCGTCCACCCTTCTCCGTTTTTCGTTCCGACGAAGTCATCGGGTAGCCAATATAACTGAGATCATACCCCAGTAATTAGGTTTTGATGTAGTCACCCGATCTGTCCAAAAAATCGAACCAAAGTTCGGTAAAAACCTGTTCGAAAAACAGGGTATACTACAGTCCAATTACCCACGTTTGAATGTCGATTTCGATCGATCTAACGCCAGATTAGAAATTCTGTTTGAACACAATTATAGAAGACATATAGGACTTCACGACCCTTTTTGTGGATTTGGAAATCATCGACTACGTGTCGAGAAATCGAATCCCGAAGTTGACCGAAAACCTGTTTTTAAAACTAGAAATTTCTCCGATACGACATACGTTCCGCCAATCCGGGCGACGTGGTCGCAAACCGAAGGCATCAAAAGGTGCGTAACGGCTTCGTGGTCGTGTGGGCTTTGACGAAATTTAAATTGGTTGCGTGTGCGCGACAAATTTGATCCGTATCCGTCAAAATTCACCGTATCGACCACTTGGCACAAACTCTAATTACTTTGTGCACGCTCGTCAGATCGAGACGAAACTTGTGCCAACAGGACCATATCGTTTTTCTGGTCCTGTATGCCAAGTTTGGTCCGATTCTGAGACAGTTGATCGGATCGTCGTTTTGTGGGCCCCACGGTCCGACTCAACGGGTGATTTTGTGCACGGCCTGCCGAAATTCAACTTTGGACATACGGTTGGGTTAGTATCAAAAAACCGGACCTGTTGAAATATAGTTTGACGACTTTAGAGATCATTAACTCTGGCATAATTTTTGGTGCAAAGCGGGTCCTACGACGGACATCGTTTTTGTCCAAATTATCGTTTTGCCCCTGTGCCCAGAATTGGACTTAAGGACAGGTAATCCTAGCTAATTTGACTATTCTAAGAATGTTGGCAATGTCTGTTTCAGCTTTTGGAGATAGTTGTGAGACTTGGACCTTCTGACTTGTGGATTGGCGATATATTGTTGGTTCTCCGTGCAACCACCAGGCAAGTATACCTTGCCTCCCTCTACAGTTTATTTATATGCATATTTCTATTATTATATAATTTTACTAGTTGGTTATTTATATGTAATTTGTATATCGTGCATGCTAGTATAGCTATAGTCCTTGTACTTGGTTAGCCTTGTAGTTCATATTGGATTGGTTTTATCGTGTATCGTGATTGTGTCGTGTCGTGTCTTCACCTGTATCTTGACTGACTCGTGTCTGCAAGTATGTGTTTGTGAACTGCTATTCCTTTGTCTTTCCCACAACCTGCGAGTCCACACACGGGGCGAGGGTTGTCCTTTGCACCTGCGAGTCCACATACGGGGCGAGGGTGACTTGTCTTGAAACTGACCTGTGAGTCCACATTCGGGGCGAGGGTTGGTATTCTATTGATCTTCCAGCAGTTCATTTATGCATAGTTGTTCCCGTATCCATGTTCATAGTTACCTGTCAGTAGCCAAATGTCAGTCTCATGTCTAGTTCCTGTTTATACCCTGGTTATATTATTGCATGATTAAACTGTTAGATAGGCATGTTTTATGTATCTTGCTAGTCCTCTGAGGACCTGATGACCTCTTCAAGTTTAGCGATTGTATGGAGTTAGTTAGCAGAGCGGTATGGTAGAGGATTGCGATACATGATACATGTATTTGCTTGTGTTATTTATTTATTATCTTTTCGTGCTTTATATTCCACACCATGATATACTCTGCTTACTTTATAGACTCATATTATTCTTGGAGTCTAATCGGACAATATGCTAATGGGCTACAGATGATGACCCATAAATGTTCATTCTTGTTTCATATGATTCCTATGAATTGAGATATAGTTTAGATTAGACATGATATCCTATTCTGGACAGCTTATACGTACTCTAGTCGGGATGGAGTCCGTTTGATACGTAGCTGGCTTGCTCACGAGCTTGCATCCGAAAACTGGGTATGGGTCATGGCACATGGTGACTCGCTGTCTCGAATAAACTTCTTCGCCTTCAGTTCATCTTTGTGCTGATACACCTTTTTCTGCTCTGAGTCCGACATTCTGTAAACTCGGTCTGATATCGGTTTAGTTCCAGGTGCTAATTCTATACTGAACTCAATATCTCTAATGGGTGGTAGACCTGGAAGTTCTTCTGGAAACACGTCAATGAACTCTTCAACTACCTTCGGGACTTGAACTTCTTTCATTGTCGCTACTATTCCTTCTTCTTGTTGAGTTGCCCCTGGGATATTAAAAGATACGCTCCCTCAACGACAATCTATTGTGGCACAACTGTCTTTTAGCCAGTCCATGACTAAGATAACGTCGAAATTTTTTGTAGAAAATTCTATCAACCTGGCGGGTAAGGGACGCCCGCACACTACAAATCTATACGCTAGAATAACTCTACTAACTTCTATGACCCCATTACCAGTGAGTATATTCAACCTCCCTGGAAATTTCTTAAATTCCATTCCTAGTCGTATCATAAATTGTGCAGATATAAATGAGTGTAATACTCCCAAATCAAACAATACGACTGCGGGATATGAGGCGACGAGAATGTTGCCTGCCACAACATCTTCCGATGCCAATGCTTCTTTCAAGGACAGATTAAATGCCTACCCTCGGCCTCCTTGTTGGTTCCCATGCCGTGGCCTAGCCTGGTGCTGCTTCTGGCCCCTGCCTTGGTGATGCTGGGGTGGTCTATACTGTTGCTACTGCATCGGCGGTCCCTGCTGTTGAAACATCTGAGCCTGTGACATTAACGGAAGTTGTGCCAACGGTCTCACCGCTACCGCTGGTCCTTGATACTGGCCTGACCCTGGTGCTGGCAGAGCTTAAAATTATTGTACTGGTCCTCCTGACCTCGAATTCATTGGACAGGTAGAAACTCGATGATCTGGACTTCTACATATCAAACACTGTCCGTTCAACGTTCGACACACATCTCTAGTGTGCCATGCCTTCCCACAATAAGTATAGCCCGTTGTGGGTTGCTGGTTCTTCCTCTGCTGCTGTTGTTGCCTTGCTGGAGGTGCTGGCCCTCGCATTGCCACATCGTGAATACGAATGCCAGGGGGTTGTACTGTAACTCGGGGTGCTGCTTCCCCTCCTTCTTCAATCTGATTGTGGGATCTCTTTTGACCTCCAGTCCTAGATATGATTCTCTGGATGGTGATCTCATGCCTCCGGGTTGCCGTCAATACTTTATCGAAAGTCTGGTAGTTGTGCCCCTCTATCAATTGCAAGAGTTCAAGATAAAACCCTTGCTGAAGCCTCATAGCCCTCTGGCTCTCTTTTGCTACCATCTCCGGGGCAAACCTACTCAGTCTGCAGAACTCTGTTGCATAAGCATCCACTGTCTTGCCAGCATGCTTGAGGTTGATAAACTTCTGTTGTAGCTCGAACTGTGCCACAACTCCATAGTACTTCATCTTGAATCTCGCAGTAAATTCATCCCAAGCAACATGACGTCTGATGCCCACTTCTTCTGATTCCCACCAATCATGTACGAGGTCCTGAAGTAACAGCTTCACTTGATCAACACGTTCTTTCGTCAGAACCTTGGCCGCTGTCAGAATAGCGTCGATGTCCTTAAGCCATACATCTGCTGAAATAGCATCTTCCGTGCCCTCGAAACGATGGGGGTTATACTTGCAAAATCTGGTTGATGCTCCTGAATCAGTCCTCACTCCTCTCTCCAAAGCCATCTGCAATCCTTGGTTGAGTAATACATTCTGCTCTTACAGCTGAGTGTGTATGCGTTGCTGGGCCAATATCTGATGTTGCTGAGTAGCCAACATCCATCTTATGATCTACAGAAGGGCTGGTGTGTCTACTTCCACGGGTGCAGGTGGAACTGTGGTTGTGCTGGAACCTCCGGATACTGCGGCCCAGCTGCTGGTTCCACTATCACCTCTTCTTGGATGGTCTCTTGAGGTAGTACTGGCCTTTGTTGCTAACCAACATGGTCAGGTTGTTCTCATTGCCCTTGTTGTTGCTGTCCAGCTCTGACCGATACGGACGAGGTGCCCCTAAGAAAAGGGACAAGAGAGCAATCAAACGATCGGACAGAAAAGATCAATGAAGTCAGAGGATACCGGAATGTCAAGCTAGGGTCGAGAGTAACTAATCATGAGATCAAGGGAAAACATGTGTGATTGAGACATCCTATAAATTAAAATATCCCACAAGTCTGAAATCAGACCTGCATGGGCCACCACTAAAACCTTGTCACGCCCCAGAACCAGAATATCAGAGAGCGGAAGAATGACTCTGCCAGCTACGTATTACGGGTAGATGAATACCGTATAATACAATTAATGATGTCTAAAAGACGAGGGGGTGCATACTACATGAAAGTCTCACTAGGGTTACTCAACATCTATTGTCTCAATCATTCAAACAAGAAGCAGTAATAGAGAACATGTAAGATAAAGCAGTAAGGCATCCCAAACGCTCAGTCAAAATGTTCTTGAGATCTGGCTTTACAAAATATAGCCAGATGATATGACAAGGTATACACAATCGTTAATAGCTGCAGTCTGACTTAGTTACAATTATGTAAAAGTAAGTGCAAAATAGTCCGGCCAATATGTCAGTGCCAAGCGGCATAAAGTAAAGTAAGTAGTAAAATGAGCAGGAAAGCAAGGAACCCACTCGTGTCCTCCTGCGATCATCCCTCTAGTATTGACCATCTTGGAGGTGGAAGTAAGCTGAGTCCTCGGGAGCTGGCTCTAAATCTGGCCATGCAAAACCAGAGAGGTTAGACCTCAAATAGCAAGTACCACAAGGAAGCACGATATGAGGAATTAGAATCAGTGATAAGGGTTAAGAATATGGTAAATAGGTCTCTGCTTGCTACTGGGGTTCACACAACATCACGACACTTCAAGCCAACTTCCCAACCAAACAAGGACAGAAGTTGACCTGTCATGCCCTGACATTCTGCTCATCTCATTAGTTAACAAAGTAGGTATAGTACACAAACAAATTATTTTAAACGGCAATACAACTGCTGCGGCTTGCTAACTATAGGTTCCAAGTTGTCTTGGAAACATGCATCAAGGGATTCCTCAGTTCTTACAATGTACAAGCAAGGCTAGTCTACCCAATAATCAATTGCGCCAATCATGAATTAGATGTGTCCCTACGGGACGCCCATTAATAATATACAAAAAATGTAAACAGATACCACTCCCTACCCGTGTGTCAGATTTGCAGTATCCGTAGAAACCCGCCGGCATATCGGGACACTAATTGTCCCGAGATGGCTGCCATGTAAGAACTCGGAAATCCATTCTCTCCATGCAATAGTTATTTTATTTAACTTAATAGCAACTATGTTAATTGAAATCTCATGCCGTAGATCATGGTCATTCTGAATGAGTACTTTCGTACAGAGTACGACATGTATAACTCTACAACGATACCCGTACAGTTAGGTTGTAGGTCTTACATAGCGTAATGCAACAATCAAACCTAGCCACAGAATAATCATGCCTTGACCGTGAGGTACACATGCTACTTTGTAGAAAAAAGTTGAAATCTGCATCCCTGACCGTGGTAGCCAGGAACTTATGTCCTAGGTTACTTGTCGTGATTTCTAGTCAAGAATGTGCCTCGACGGGCCACTGTCAAGACTTTCATGTCAAGTTACTTGTCAAGTGTGCACCTCGACGGGCCACCATCATGTGCTATCATTCTATTAACATGTCCTGCTCACATCGTGTTCATGTCGAGTTCATATCGAAAAGGAAGTATGCATAAAGGAAGTACGCCTAATAAAAGTGAATCTAGGGCAATAGACGCCAGGGCCATACTGCGCCGGGCAAGGGGGTAAGATACGCTAGTGCTAATAAGCCTCCGGGCAGGTGAGTACGCCAAAGGAAGTACGCATAAAGGAAGTACGCGTAAAGGATGTACGCGTAAAGGAAGTACGCGTAAAGGAAGTAAAGTTTACGCGTGAAACTTGTTTTATGCCAAGGCAGGGTAGACTTTGTTTTATGCATAATATAGTCTTGACTTGTGTAATCCAGATTCACACTGACACGAATAAACTTGGGCGTAGAGTTTGATACTACGCATGCACGTATAAATGTCACGACCCGCATCCGATTTTTGGACGCGAGCTCGTGAGCTAGCCAGCTACGTATCGAACAGACTCCAGCCTGACTCGAATACGTAAACGCTGTCAAGGCTATGGTATACTGCCAAATCATGGCAAACAATTCTATATCTCAATCCACAATAAGAATATGAAACATGAATGAACACTATGGGTCGTGGTCTGCAGCCCACTAGCATAAATGTCCGATAAGACTCAAAGAATATAACTAGAGTCTCTAAAGTGAATCAATAAACAAGATAGCTCGTGATAAGGAACGTAAAGCATGAAAGGATAACAAAAGTAGTAATGATACCTGAATCCCACACGAACCGTAAATCCTCCGCCATCCAGAACTACTAGCTAACTCCATGCAATCGCTAAACCTGAAGAGATCATCATGTCCTCAGAGGACATAGCAAGATACATAATATACATGCCTATCTAACAGTTTTATCATGCGTAAGAAAATAAACAAGAAAAACAGGAACACGACAAATGACTACGAATACGAACACGAATACAAACACAAACACGAATACGAATACGAACACAAATACGAACATGAACACTAATACGAACACGAACACTAGAACAACTATGTATAAATGAACTGCCGGATGAACGATAATCACGAGATCAATGGAAGAACCAAACCCTCATCCCGAGTGTGGACGCACGGGTTTGAACTAAGCACTAACCCTCGTCCCGAGTGTGGACTCTCTGGTTAGCTCACGGCAAGACATCCTCGTCCCGTGTGTGGACTCTCTGGTGTAATTGGTCAACCCTCGTACCAAGTGTGGACTCTCTGGTGCCATTGAACACGATAAACACCCTCGTCCCGAGTGTGGACTCTCTGGTGCACTGAACAACCCTCGTCCCGAGTGTGAACTCTCTGGTTGTGTAAAACGGTAATCAAGGCTATAACAGTTCACTACACGCACTCGTTCTATGACACGACTCAAGCAAGGTACTGGTGAGAAACTCCAAGCATGAAACACAAGGCCAAACATGAACACGGCTATATGCAGTAAAAATAACTCCACAGAAACTAACACGAAAAGCACATGTTCATAAACAATTCAAAAGCTAAAAACTGAAAGGAAATACGTGTAAATAAAACTGTAGAAGGAGGCAAGGTATACTTGCCTGGAGGTTGCACGCGGATCCAACAAATATATAGTCGACTGATAAGCCACGAAGTCCAAGTCATCACAACTGTCTCCGAAAGCTGAAACAAACATTGCCAACATTCTCAGAATAGTAAAATTAGCTAGGACTGCCTGTCCTTAAGTCCAATTCTAGATACAGAGACAAAACGGTAATTTTGGGCAAAAACAATATCCGTCGTTGGACCCGCTTTGCCCCGAAAATCGTGCCAGAGTCAATGGTCTCTAAAGTCATCAAACTATATGTCAACAGGTCCAGTTTTTCGATATAAACCCAACCGTATGTCCAAAGTTGGATTTTGGCGGGCCGTGCACAAAATTACCCGTTGAATCGGATCGTAGGGACCGCGAAACGGCGATCCAATTAACTGTCTCAGAATCGGACCAAACTTGGCATACAGGACCAGAAAAATAATACGGTCCTGTTGGCAAAAGTTTCATCTCGATCTGACGAGCGTGCACGAAGTAATTGGGAAATTTGTACAGGGGCCGATACGATAAATTTTGACGGATACGCATCAAATTCGTCGCGCACACGCAACCAATTTAAATTCCGTCAAAGCCCACACGTCCACGAAACCCTTACGCACCTTTCGATGCTTTCCGTTCGCGACCACGTCGCCCGGTTTGGCGGGATGCACGTCGTATCGAAGGGTTTTTTAGAATTTGAAATCTGTTTCTCATATTTTTTTTTATAATTTTTACTCTGATTTATATTGCTGACTAAATAACTAGAAACAAAACTAATCATTGGGTTTCCATCAAGGTTAGGTTGTCTTTCAATCTGTTTTAATGGGTTTCTAAAACTCGTAATAGATCGACCTAAATTCACCTACCAAATCAATCCCTAACCAGTGCCCATGTGTTCTGTTATATAGGGTTTTTCCTGAACTTTCAGGAATTATTATGATTTATCTAGGAAAAACTAAACAAATGTAATTGAATGGGTTGATAAAGGGTTAACCCAGTTATCCATAGAAATTTATAGCTCAAAATTTTGTCAAGTATTCAGGAAGAAAACTTATCTTCAAGGTGGGGTGTTGAACCCGCTGCTGCGGTTGCTCGGCCTGTTCCTGCGCACGCGCGACCATCAACAGGGCTGTACTCCGGCAGTTTGTGCGGCGGCCGTGGACGGCACGCACGCGCGTGGGAGAGGGAGGTGCAGGTGTGGGTGGCGGCGAGTGGTTTTGCTTAGGGTTTCGATGAGATTTCGTATAATCCCCTCCATCTCTCTCGATATCTCCCTGCTTCGATCGGGTATCAGTGTTTATATATATGCTGCTTACACAATTGGGTCGGTTTCTCCTTTGGGCTCGGGCTCAGCTGGGCTTGGGCTCAGCTGGGCTTGGGGTTTCATTTCTTCTTTATTTTACTTTATAATATATACATATATATAATTACCTATATACATATACATATACATATATTTAAATACATATATATATATACATATACGTATAACCATATAATATCTATATACACACATATATGGCTATGCATATGCTTATATAAAATCTCCATAAAACCTAATAAATCACTATAACTTTAACTCCTAGGGTAGGGCCTATCTATATAAATATGAACCCATAAATTATAATATTTATTTGACAAACTAATATTACCAAAAATAATAGTATTAATAATAACCTCAATAACATTGGTATTTAAATAATAATAATAATAATAGTAATAACGAAATTTAATAAACCAGCAATGGTATATATACTATTATGTAGTCCAATAATCTCAAAAATGTACAAGGATAACTAAGGAAGGTATTTATCCTATTTTTAAGATACAATATTCAATAAAATATTTAATAAAAGTATAACACTCATTTATACAATCTACTGCTAAAATATTGAATAAAATAAAACTATACATGTACACAATACATATCTACACGGACGTCTCTGGATGCACCTACCCGACTGCGTAGGCTTAGGTTCGGTTCGGGTGCAGTCCGAAATAAATTGGTACAACCGGGTCACCTAAAAGTCAAATAATATTAATAATAAATAATTAAATTATTTATAGTGGCCATGTCGCAACTTGACCTGATTTTCCTAGTTAGAACACACTTATGGCTGGGTCTTCCTCTACCATGGATAAACACTAGTCAAGGCACGCCACTGCACTATCCGTGCCATGATTCCTAATCGTCTGGTACTTCAAAACTCAATCATGGCTAAACTCCTCTACCGTAATAATTAACCAAATAATTATTTATAAATTCTAAAAATCACCATTCAATTAAAATAAATAAAAATATTTCAAAAAATTTCGTTAAGGGAGGCTACAAATCTACCCACCTTAAAAATAATTTCGTCCTCGAAATCCTAATTCATAACTATTCCTTAAAATTCAAAGTCCCCTATTACCTTAATCTCCTCAAATTTACTTCCTCAAAAATAGTTTATATCCTCCTCCTAATCATTTTGTAACTACAAAATCTCGAAGACTTCTACCCACCTTTGGTCACACTACCCCTCAAAACATAGGTCACTAAAACTTTATAACCTTCCAACTAGTTGTTAAACTTACTGCCAACAGCTATCTAGGATATATGGCTCTATAATCCTCATATCTATAAACAACCAAATATTCAATAGTCAAGCAATCTTATACTATAACTTAAGAATGTCTGGTAAATTCTAAACAGCATGATCGTTCGTCACCTCGAAAAAAAGGGGACGAGAATCAATAGTACGTAAAGCAAGAAAGTATAATTGAGGGCAAATATAGAGTTTTCAAGGACGTAGAGAATTTTTAGGAGAATTTTTAAGGCAGAGTGGATTGAGATTTCTAAGGTTTAGTCATATTAGCAGGCTCGTACCAGTACAGATACGTAACCGGTACGATATGCTCTGACCTGCATGAGCCACCAAAAAACCTTGTCACGACCCGTATCCGATTTTTGGACGCGAGCTCGTGAGCAAGCCAGCTACGTATCGAACGGACTCCAGCCCGACTCGAATACGTAAACGCTGTCAAGGCTATGGTATACTGCCAAATCATGGCAAACAATTCTATATCTCAATCCACAATAAGAATATGAAACATGAATGAACACTATGGGTCGTGATCTGCAGCCCACTAGCATAAATTTTCGATAAGACTCAAAGAATATAACTAGAGTCTCTAAAGTGAATCAATAAACAGGATAACTCGTGACAAGGAACGTAAAGCACGAAAGGATAACAAAAGTAGTAATGATACCTGAATCCCACAAACCGTAAATCCTCCGCCATCCAGAACTACTAGCTAACTCCATGCAATCGCTAAACCTGAAGAGATCATCAGGTCCTCAGAGGACATAGCAAGATGTAACTCCTCTTTCCAAAATTTTGTGATATATTTTTATTTTTTTATTTTATTAGTTTACATTTAATTTTTCTATGATCATTGGAGTTGTGACTAAGCTCACAGGTGAGTTATGACCATCTTGTGGTCACATGATCTCTAGATAGGGTCTATATGCATTCTATAGCTATATTATATTTTATTATGATTTTTAGACATTTTTATATATTTTTAAATATTTATTCTATGAAGATTTATATTTATGAATGACTTTCATAATTTATTTTGAGGCCATTTGTGACTATTTTAAGACCCATTATTTTTCTTTAGGCTCTATTAGGTTAAATATATTTTCTGTATTTTTCTACAATTTTTCTGGGATTTTTAGATAATTAAATATAGGAAAAACCTATTTTCTAAGACTTCTAGAATTTACTGTGCAATCCTATGAGCATATATTGACCCGAAATATTTTTTTAGTGTTCATTATGCTATTTTATATTTTCTTGAATTTTTCCATAATTTTTGGCAATATTTAAGTATTTATTCATTAAAGTTTATATATTTTTAAAGGCTTCCAATATTTATTATGAGGCCATTTAGGACTAATATGAGGTAAAACATTTTTATTTATATTCTAGAAGGTTAAATGTATTTTCTATAATTTTCTACAATTTTCTGGATTTTTCTGATATTTATTTGGAGTTATTTGGAGGTTAAAATGAGATTTTAACGATTTCTGCATTTAAATTAACTAATTACACAGTCATCTGCACAGTCAGCTGTACAGTCAGCACTGGGTCCACCTGTCGACGCTCAGCAGCCCACCCACTCTCTCTCCTATATATATTATTATTATATTTGTTAAACCTAGAAATTTTAGCAGCTTTTTGTGGGAGAACTCATCTAGGGTTTTCGACTTCCCGAAACGATTGCCGTCAACTCTGACGTGATTTTTGTGCGCTGTTTTTTTTGTTGGATTCGTATTGAGGTAAAATTTCTGAATATGTAATTTATTTTCATAGATATTATTCCTACATTTCTAGAAAATTCGTAGAGTATCGGTTGTGCAAAACTTAACACGTTTCGGTGTTTTCGAGATTCCGGGAGAACTAGAAATCGAAATCATGAACCGTTTGAAGTTTCGGAAAGCTAACACAGAGCTCTAAGACAATAATTTTTCCCAAAAATTATTTCTTTAATTTAGTATTTTATTTATTCTGTTGAACTCAGAATTGATCGGTTGATCACCGTTTTGGTCACGATTAGCCATAACGGCGATATCTTTTGACCAAAGCGTGATTTTGCGACACTGTTGATTCCAACGCACTCGTGGTGCTAAAATTTACCAAGTGCACTTTCAAAATCTAAATTTTACAGCATTTGACTAAATAGTCAACGGCATGCCTCGATTTGCGTGCCATGGTTTCCAAAATTGGAAACATGACTTTTGATGGCAAACTTGCATGTTTAGATTATATTCAGATTATTATTAGGTTAAATTAGGTTTTTAAGTAAATTATTACAGAATTAATTATTATTAGATTAGTAACTCAACTAGCCACTATTCCATGAATTTAGAACTAGAACATTAGAATTGATTTATAGTTTTCGTGCACGGTTCATGGTACGATATGTGTTATAGGTTGACAGCTCCTAGATCGACATTCCATCATCCTCGACTTACGACTACGGTTTGTGCAAGGACCACAGGCAAGATACCTTGTCTCCCTCTACAGTTTATTTATATGCATATTTATATTATTATACAGTTCTACTAGTTGATTATTTATATGTGATTTGTATATCATGCCTGCTAGTATATATATAGCCTTGTTTATAAGTAGCTTTGTAGTTCATATTACACTACAAAAAAAGTGTCTTTTTGGGACGACACTATTCGGAACACTAGTCTAAAAAGTCCTAAAAGTATAGTTCTAGGGACGGCTATATTTTTAGTAACAAAAAGTTGTATTTTTTTGTGACAGAATCTAAAAATAGATCACTATTTGGGACTAATAAAAATTTATGTTCCAAATAATTCATATTACCGTCCCAAATAGCTCGGCGGGAATCCCACACATTTGACGCCTAATTGCCAAATTTTATGGGGGGAAAGTTTATCTCCACATGTCTCCATCTTGACCGTTCAATCGGATGGCTTAATCTAGACCGTCCATCCTAAAACTTTCAGAACTTATTTCTCTGTACAAAGATACACATCGTCTCTCTCTCTCTCTCCCCTCTTCCTTCTTCCGACTCCCTCCTCTCTTCCTTCTCCAATGGCTATCCCAAGCACCACGAAGCCTCTTCACAGAAACAACGGTGTAGTGTTTGACCTACCGGAAACACCACAATTATGCTACAAAGTCCAACCAGACAAAGGTCATCAAGATCCCAGGTGTGCTTCCCAAACCCTAGCTCGATCAATTCATCCATTCAATTTTTGTTGTGGGTTTGCTTCAAGATTGCATATTTGAAATGGGTTTTACTTAGTTTTTTGTGTTAGGGTTCTGGAAGTATAGATCGATTTTTGTTGGATTGTGGTTCATGCTAATTTTGGTGATGTTTTGGGGGGGAGGAATATAGGTGGGAAACTGACGTATTAGATTACAAAGAAGATTGCAAAGGGACCTAGATGCCCCATGACTGAAAAAGGATCCAAGGAGTAAGTTTTTAGATTTATTATATTTATTTTACTTTTTTTCTTTTCTATTTAGTTGTTAATAATATCATTTAGTTACGTAGAGTACTCTTGAGTTGTAAATTTTTAATGACGAAGTTGAAAATTTTATGGAATGACATTGTAAGCAGATGTAGCTATAGTTTAAAACCAATATTATATGAATCCAGTTCTTGGGATGTGCTCGATTCATTTAATTGGTTAAAAAGCCTAGAATGTGGCCTAAGGCGGCGAAGCCGATACCTTCTAGAAAAACTGATTGTATCCGAGTGTATAAAGAGAGTTCTCGGAATAGGTTAACAGTTATGAGAAGGTTATAGTGGATTTCTTACCTTTGCACCTTGTCCACATTGTAGTAAAACAATTCCAATTTGACATGTTTTGGTATGGAGCACCTGCGAATTGAGCAAAGTTTGGGCTAGGGACACCTCAGTAATACTATTAATATAGTTTCCACTTTTAACCTGTTGTAACCAGAAAAGGATTTGAGCTATGTTGTTCTGGGGCTCAGCCAAACTGTTTGTTTGGCTGATTGAACTGCCATTCCGCAGTTCTACCTTGTCATATATGGAAGCACATCTTCTAGAGTGAGATAGCAATTAGGTATAGGAACTTAAAAATTGCTTAGTATTTGCAGTAATCTATGGAAGACTGGTAGATATCTTATTGCAATGGTATATGGACCATAACCATTAAGCCTTGTCTCAATATCTACAACCTTTTGGAGTATCTCAATTAATACTCAGTCCATTTGGATGTTTCTTCTGATACTATGTAATGTGAATTTACTACTTGGAGCAGTTTTGGGTAGAGAATTCTCGCTTGATTCGTTTTTAAGGTATTCTAGACTCGTTTATTTAATTTTCATACTATTTAACGGGAAAATGTTTGCATTTTATATCAATTTAGTAAGGAGCAATCTCTAAAGGGTGTTCAACAATCTGTAAAGGCTTTCGTGATTAGTATTGATGCCTACCAACTGTAGCCACCTTCTTACTGCAGGGCAATGATATCAAAGCTTTAAAATCCTTCTACCAATCCTTTGTTGAGAAGTTGAGACAACAGCAGAACGGAAGTCTTGTCTTCAGATAGCATGATATTCAGCTTTTCAGCCGTGTTTTATGACAGATCAAGATTTGTTTCTTGGGTAATTTTCGGAGAGCACCCCATTTCCCAAGTTTGAGGTAGTCTGGTTGTTCCTTCATTTTCCTGCTGTTTTCTTTTCTCGATATTGTTTGCTTATATTTAACTTAAAACTGTACTTGCAGGCTGATTTATTTTGTATAAAATCCTTGTGCCATTTTTGAGCTAAGGTATCATTTTGCCCTTTTAGTCGGTCCATCTTTACTATTTATCTGCAATTTTTTGAGATCTTTAAATCATGATCTCAATTATGGGCTTGTCTGTCTCGTGCACATGCAACTTAATTCGCCCATCTTGATGGCACGAACTTGACCTTCAGCTAAGAAGACTTGGTCTGTGTTTGGGATTGCTTATTTGAGGCTGCTAATTTTTTCTTGGAAAGCGGTCAAAGGCTTTTTGGTAACAACAGCTTAACAAAAATACCTTTGAAAAACCGGTTCAAATTGGGGAAGCTTTTGACAACAGCCTCCCATCTGTTGTCAAAAGCTGCTTCTGCTGCCAGTTTTTAAAAAGCAGCAGCTATCCCAAACCAAGGCTTCTAGTTTACTTTTCTTGTTAGGCTGCATTTGGGATTGCTTATCGAAGGCTGCTTCTACTTATTTTTCTCAGAAAGCGGTCCTAGGCTTTTTTGGTAACAATAACTTACGAAAAAACTTTTGATAAGTCGATTCAATTTGGGGCTGCTTCTGATAGCAGCCTTCCTCCTGCTATCAAAAGCAGCTTCTGCTGTGGGTTTTTGAAAAGCAGCAACATTCCCCAATCATGTCTTAATGTGCAGTTTTTAACAATTGCCATGCACATTTGGTTTGTCGATATGTTGAAACATAAGAGCATTTGAACTCTCATTACTTTTTGACACCTTTATAGTTAGCTATAAAACATTATTGTTGCCTACATATTGTTGATACTTTTGGGTCTTTGAATATGATCTCAAGCTTGTGCTTGAGTGAGTTAGAGGTGTCTAATTAGGTTTCAGGTTACATCAAATAATAACCCGATGTGCTTTTGCCATTTAGATGCAGATACTTTTTTTTTTTGCGGAACTCAATTAATCGTGAATACTGCCTAATGGTGTTTCTTTATATGCTAGTCTTCAGAAGGTGACATATCTATGCGATTATTATGTAAAAGCTTCCAGGAGGAAATGTATATGTGATTGCACTTACCAATGTAGTTTCCTTGGTTATAATTATAAAATATGAACAATGTTCTTTCAGTTTGGAGGATGTTGTTTACTATAATTATAAAGTATGAACATGACTTGACTATATCCGTGGCAAGTCCCTTGTTTCTCTAGGTAATGGAAGGGATCATTTGGCAAGTGCATGTAATTTTTTAGACTTGAAGTGAAAAAGAAAATATATGCATTTCAAGCGAGAATAGTCTACTATAGAATCATAGCAGATCCCCAACTGCAGGAGCCAATAGTCCTGGAAGTAATCGTTTTTATGGATTAGCTACTTCACTTCCTTCTATGATGTCAAACCCTGTGAAGATTGCACCAATTGGTAAACATCAGGTGAGAGTTAACCATGCTGACCAGGTATTCTCTAATGGGAATTCATCTTATGGAGTTGCAATTCAGCATTCTCAATCATTTCCTGAGCATGAGAATTGAATGATTGGCTCAAGTCCCAGAGCTGCATCTTCTTTTGGCCCCTCAATCTCAAATGTATCTGGTATGGGGACCTTAACTGGACCACAGTTTCTCTGGGGCAGTCCTACTCCTTACATAGAGAACTTCCAGTCTTCTGCTACCTGGAAAACTCCTCATGTGGGACATTTGTTCACACCCAATAGTCATGGACAGGGTCAAGGGAAAGGGATACCATATTCAAGTCACCATGCCTCTTTACTTCATCACAAAATTATTATCATCATCACGTTGGATCGGCTCCACCTGGTATTCCTTTGGAGAGGCAATATGGTTATTTTCTTGAATTTCCTAATGCATCATTTATGAGCTCAGTTGTACTTGGAGGTATAGGTTCAAGCCGGAATGATGGAAGCTTCTCAATTAGCATGGTTGCTCAGCCTATAAATCCTGCTGTTGCTTTTCATCCCTAAGAATGTTTTGCTATATATATATATATATATATATATATATATATATATATATATATTGCTGGATTCATTCTATTTATGTTATCTGACCTTTTCCTTGTGATTTTCCAATAGGAAGTGCCTACTTATTCATACTGCAAGTTGATGTTTAATAAAGTCTATATGGGTCACTTGAACTGTATGTGAAATTTGATATTATCATCTCTGAATTTATCTTCATTGTTTCTTGCACTTGAAATTTTGTAGCAGTATATGGGACATGTCTAACAATTTGTTGATAATTAGATTGTTACAAGAAATAATTTTCAAAAGAGAAACTCTCAATCCGATATATGACTTGTTCATTATGTTGGTCTTTATAGGAGCAGTAGTTGCATCCAGGAAGCTAGTCTCAAGGCGACAAGGTGCACAGTAAATGGCCAGATTCGAGTCAGGTCCATGTAAGATGCAAATACTAGTCTCATATATTCTTCAGCTTGAAATTGAATTATATTACTTTTTTAAAAATAAGGAAAAATGATATGTATATATTACTCTAACTAGTCTTTTGATATTTAATGCTATGTATACATTGATCTAGAGTTCACTTCTATGCAATTTTACATACCGGATTCATTAATGCTAAACAAGGTTCCAACCTCGTATTCTTATTGACTTTTCAAAGATTGATATGACCAAGGCTGTTCTAGATTTCAAGATTAGCAATCTGAGGAATTCGAGCAAATATTCTCTTTTTAATAAGATTTTGTAACATGAATAAATTAAAAGCAAGATATTTGCTCATATTCTCTTTGACCTTGAGATTTTATAATATTTTACTAGTATTTCCATGTTAGTCAAGTTGCCTCGTCTTATCCTTGTTGCATATCCTGGATATGATGGCAGAGTATGGCTAATAATCTAATTTTCATATAAAAATTATGCATATCAAAATTAATGCTCTGTTCTTGACATTTTTATTTTCTTGTTCTTCCCCACTCTCATAGGGACAATGTCAGAGTATAGTTATCAATCTTCTTTTGTATTTTTGTGGTGCTTATCGAAATTAACTAGACTTTCTTTAACATTTTTGTCCGTGTGCTATTCCATCTTCCTTACAATGTTTAAGTTCCACACTTCGTGAAGGTTCATTATATTTTTATCTGCGATAGACCTCACATGTGTAACCTTAGACCACAGTTGTTTTCTCAACAAAAAAAAATCATTATTGTTTTTTACGGGATTTCATGTCATTTCCTGAAATCCACATGTACTAATCATCTTATAATATTTCCTGTGCTGCATTAATTTTTGAACATTTAATTTCTGCATACATGTTTTGAGTCTTTGAATCAACCTCTGGCCTGCCATAGACCTACACTATGATGTTATAAAGTGTAGACTTATAGTTATTTCCTTGTGTTGCATTATTTTTTGAACATTTCCTTGATGGACTTTGTGATAACCACCTTTCAATTTCAGAGTATGCAGATGACGTTGCAATGATACCAAAAAATACTTCTGTATTGATTCGTTAGATCCCTGGACACATCGAAGAAGAAGAGTACTTCTCATTCTCTAAATCATGTTTATTTGATGGCTTATTGTCATTGTAGTTATTATTGTTACTTGTTAACGTGTATAGTTCGAGAGTCAAAAGAGAATACAATGTTAATAAGCATATGATGTTATTAGTGTTAGCTTGAAGGCAGATATGCTTGTCATAATTATGTATGTTATATTAAACCATTCTTTATCTTTAGGTTTTCAAGTTTTGAAATATCAGAATCGGTTTCGGGCCCTTTCTATGAGTACTATCGGATGTATCGGATCGGAGTATCGAATTTTTCATTCAAGAAAGCCTAAAATAATAAAATATATTTAGAAAACATCATTTTCTGTAAAGGTTGTGTTATAATACCAAGAATATATATATATATATATATATATATATATAGTATTATTTTAATGATATTGTTATGTCTGATGTATTATATAAGTTAGTGATAATATAATTATACCCCAAAATTTTGGAATATTTTGGTTAAATTTATAGCCAAGATATCTGTGAGCAAGATGTGCCCTTACTATAAAACCAATAACCAGTTAGAGGCTAGATAGACCTACCCTTGCAGTTATGCACTTGAAAGTTTTCAGATAATGAAACTAAGATGTATCGTCAAACTTCCTTGGAGTAGAAAAGATTGTAGACAGAGTAGGATGGTTTGATTTGTTCTAGGGAATTGGTTTATCCCAAAAATCTTTGTTGATTTTTGATCTATGGAACATTAAGCCAAAGTGCAAAAGGATATGGCATTCCAATGCAGGGGATAAGATAAGTAATGCCTCAAAATCTAGGATACAATGACGATGGGCATCCAACATGTATCGATGAATTGTGTCAGAGGTCACAAAATGTTATTCAACAAAAGTATGTCATCTCTAATAATGTACAGGTAAATACTAGTGTAGAGAAATAATTCAATATCTAGCTCTCCTTGAGAAGACAAACTCCATCGTTCCCTTTTCAAAATAACATCTCCGTCGTTCCCATCCCAAAATAACATCTCCGTCGTTTCCTTCCCAAAATAATTCAATATCTAGCTCTCTCTTATTTTTTTGTGATTTTCGATTGTGTTAATTGTTGTCTGTTCATCTTACATGATAGTATTTTATATACTTCTTTTTGTATCTGTTAATATCTGTAATTGGTTATGTTTCTGAACTTAGGTTTCGCTATACATATTTTGAAATCAATATGCGTCTCATGTCCTTCCTATTGTTTCTTCCCTTAGTATCTTGAATTGACAATTAGCAACATTGTCTGAAGCAGAAGAAGAAACCTCCGAGTTTGTTCTCCGAATCGAACTTGGAGGTTTCGCCCTCACCATCTCGAGTGGCCATCAAAGAGCTCGTCCCAGGAGACTCAGGGGGCAGCATGACATTCTCGGCACTAACCATTGGGCGTCTCTTTCTCAGTCAATTTGACAAGATAATACATGGAGGAAACCAAGATGAAAAGCTGCTATAGGTAGTTCAATTTTCTTGCTTTCTATTGATTTAGACATATACCGGTGTCTTTGTAATATCTTAATGTCATTGCAGGAAGATTTCTCTGATATTGTTCTTAGATGTTCCTGAGGATTCACTAATAATAAAGGAAGAGGTAATTGGTCCCTTGCTTTCGATTATCATAATACGTTGAATAATCCACAGTTCATGACATATTACTTCTCATTTTATATCCAAAACTAACAATCTTGTCGTTAGTCTAAAACCTTCAAAGCTATGATGTGTATATTGGAATATAAGTGCTCTCTCCATGTTCCGAGTTGACAACCGAGATTTAGGACCAGCATTTTCTTTCATGAATGGTTAGGAACCAAATGATATGACTCACAAGAAAATATGTCTAGGTTTGAGATAGTAGAAAGGATACAAAAATTCCTATGTAGATATTTGAGTAAAAGAAAATACATTTGACTAAAAAATATTTGCCTTCTTTAGCTTTTAAAAAAAGCCTTGTCGCAAGACCATAAAATACGAGTTGGAACAAGTAAAACAATCTTTTTGGTTTAAGAGTTTAAGCCCTTTTTTGAAACCTGACACTAACATGTTGCTTCTTTGAAAATTTGGCACATACGCATAAAAATTTGGTTGTATACCTTGTCATTTTGGATACTGGACTTAAGATTGATTTGCCCCAGTTTGCTATACACCTGTAACAAGTGCTAATTTATTCGAGTTCTTGTTTCAATACTTTTTATGAATGTTGTTTTTTGGTTATTCATCACAGGATTTGAGTTGTCTTAAGGACTCGTGAATTTGTATGCATAGTAGTTGTTTTTCTTATTGTTTAGCGATTTAATATAATTATGGATTTTCAAACATTTCTTTCACTGATGTTCGTTTTCTTCTTGTCAATTTTGCAGATACTCCTGAAGATGCATACTTTAAGTGTCTTTTCTTCCCTCCCCCCTGGCCAACTTGTTTTTCATTATTTAAGTATGTATTTTGGGTTCATGTTTGATATACTTGAATGTTTAATAGATGATTCAAAAACATTGTGTAGTGCTTAATGTTTTGGGTTTAGAATTTTGTATGTAAGGTAAAGACTATGGATTCATTTTGTAATTGATGGTGTGTGTGATGTATTGTGTTTTGGATTTATTTTGGAAATGATGGTAAAAGATGCTTAATGTTAAGCTCTTTTGTTGTTTATCAATTGAACGTTATAGTTATATATGATTTTGTTGTGTTCTACAATGTGGTAAAGAATGCTTGATGTTGTTAAGCTTTTTTTGTATGGGAGCTCCGATATCTGGAGATACATCTGAGGAAAAGCATGACAACGACAACGACCATGAACATATGAATTATGTTATATGTGTATTTAAATTATATGTTTTATAGCTGAAAAATGCAAAAAATAATTTCATATGGATTACTTTTGGGACGGTCATTTAATTGTCCTAGATATAAACGACATCCTTTTGTGACACTGGCAAATTTTTCTAGGACGAATGTTATTCGTCACAAACTCTTTTAATTTGGGACTGTTTTGTAAACCATCGTAAACATGTAATAATTCAAACTCTTTTGGTACGGTTACATTTTTCGACCCTAAAACCAAATTAGGACGGTATTTTTTGTCCTAAAACTTTTTGCCACGCCACCCTAATAGCACTGTCACTTACCGTCCTAAAATTCGTCCCAAATTACAATTTAGGACTGATTTGGGTCTTTTTAAGACAAATTTTTGGCGTCCCAGAAAAACACTTTTTTTGTAGTATAGATATACGTATATATAGTCCTTGTTCATAGTTAACCTTGTAGTTCATATTGGATTGGTTTTCTCGTGTATCGTGATTGGGTCGTGTCGTGTCATCACTTGTACTTGGACTGAGTCGCATCGTGTCATAGGAAGAATAAGTCATATCGGAACTACTTTACCTTATTGTCTTAAAATCTTGAAGCTAACCTGCGAGTCCACATCAGGGGCGAGGGTTAGTAGTTAAGCTAACCTGCGAGTCCACATTAGGGGCGAGGGTTAGTAGTTATCTGTCCTCACCTGCGAGTCCACACTAGGGACGAGGGTGATGCTAGCTTGCGAGTCCACACCAGGGACGAGGGTTAGTAGTATATGGTTCAAACATGCGAGTCCATACTAGGGACGAGGGTGATGCTAGCCTGCGAGTCCATACCAGGGACGAGGGTTCGTAGTATATGATTCACACCTGCGAGTCCACACTAGGGACGATGGTGATGCTAGCCTGCGAGTCCATATTAGGGACGAGGGCTAGTAGTTGTTCAAACCTGCGAGTCCACACTAGGGACGAGGGTTTGAGTATTCGATTGGTTATCCATTGACATCGTGATATCGTGTTCTCTTGATTCTTCTCCAGCAGTTTATTTAGGCGTAGTGGTTCTTTCAGTCGTGTATAGTCGTGTCTTCGTGCTGATTGATCTTTTTCTGTTTATTTCCTGTATTTTTTATTGTATGATAAACTGCTAGATAGGCATGTTTTTATGTATCTTGTTATGTCTTCTGAGGACCTGATGATCTCTTCAGGTTAGTTATTGCGTGAAGTTAGTTAGCAGCTCTACATGGCGGATGATTATGACAATTGTGGGGTCCGGATGTGATGATATTGCTTGCGAGATTCAGGTATTGATACCATGTTTATTATCCAGTTCATCCAGCTCGTGTTTTTCCTTTTATCATCATGATATTTCATATTTATTGATTCAGTTTATAGACTCATGTTATTTCTTGTAGTCTAAACGGACATGCATGCTAGTGGGCTGCAGGCTACGACCCATACTTGTTCGTTCTTGATTATTATTCTTATTGTGGATTGAGATATAGATTGCATCACTCTGATTAGGTCCATTGCCATAGCCGTGACAACGTTTACGTATTCGAGTCGGGCTGGAGTCCGCTCGATGCATAGCTGGCTTGCTCACGCTCTCGTATCCAAAAAGCGGGTACGGGTCGTGACAAGTTTTTTTAGTGGCCCATGCAGGTCAGAGCATATCGTATCGGTTACGTAACTGTACTGATACGAGCCTGCAAATTTGACTAAACCTTAGAAATCTCAATCCACTCTGCCTTGAAAATTTTCTTAGAAATTTCTCTACCGCCTTTGAAATCTCGTATTCGTTCTCGATTATTCTTCCATGCCCTCCCGTACCATTGATTCTCGTCCCTTCCTATTTCGGGGTGACGAATAATCATGCTGTTTAGAATTCATCAGAGATTCCTTAGTTATTGTATAATATTGCTTGACTATTGAATATTTGGTTGTTTATAGATATGAGGGATTATAGATGCCATACGGCCTAGATATCTGTTGGTAGAATTGTTAGCAACTAGTTAGAAGGTTATAAGATTTTAGTGACCGTGTTTTGAGGAGTAGTGTGACCAAGGTGGGTAGAAGTCCTCAAGTATTCAGAGTTATAAAATGACTAGAGAAGGTCATAGAATATTTTTGAGAAATTAAATTTGAGAAGATTAAGGTAATAGTAGACTTTGATTTTTAAGGAATAGTTATGAATTAGAATTTCGAGGACGAAATTATTTTTAAGGTGGGTAGATTTGTAACTCCTCTTCCCGAAATTTTGTGATATATTTTTATTTTTTTATTTTATTAGTTTACATTTAATTTTTCTATGATAATTGGAGTTGTGACTAAGCCCACAGGTGAGTTATGACCATCTTATGGTCACATGATCTCTAGATAGGGTCTATATGCATTCTATAGCTATATTATATTTTATTATGATTTTTAGACAGTTTTATATATTTTTAAATATTTATTCTATGAAGATTTATATTTATGAATGACTTTCATAATTTATTTTGAGGCCATTTGTGACTATTTCGAGACCCATTATTTTTCTTTAGGCTCTATTAGGTTAAATATATTTTCTGTATTTTTCTACAATTTTTCTGGGATTTTTAGATAATTAAATATAGGAAAAACCAATTTTCTAAGACTTTTAGAATTTACTGTGCAATCCTATGAGCATATATTGACCCGAAATATTTTTTTAGTGTTCATTATGCTATTTTATATTTTCTAGAATTTTTCCATAATTTTTGGCAATATTTAAGTATTTATTCATTAAAGTTTATATATTTTTAAAGGCTTCCAATATTTATTATGAGGCCATTTAGGACTAATATGAGGTAAAATATTTTTATTTATATTTTAGAAGGTTAAATGTATTTTCTATAATTTTCTACAATTTTCTGGATTTTTCTGATATTTATTTGGAGTTATTTGGAGTTAAAATGAGTTTTTAACGATTTCTGCATTTAAATTAACTAATTACACAGTCATCTGCACAGTCAGCTGTACAGTCAGCACTGGGCCCACCTGTCAGTGCCCAGAAGTCCACCGACTCTCTCTCATATATATATATTATTATATTCGTTAAACCTTGAAATTTCAGCAGCTTTTTGTGGGAGAACTCATCTCGGGTTTCCGACTTCCCGAAGCGATTGCCGTCAAATCCGACGTGATTTTCGTGCGCCGTTTTTTTTTGGATTCGTATTGAGGTAAAATTTCTGAATATGTAATTTATTTTCATAGATATTATTCCTAAATTTCTGGAAAATTCGTAGAGTGTCGGTTGTCCAAAACTTAACACGTTTCGGTATTTTCGAGATTCCGGGAGAACCAGAAATCAAAATCACGAACCGTTTGAAGTTTCGGAAAGCTAACACAGAGCTCTATGACATAAGTTTTTCCCATAAATTAATTCCTTAATTTAGTATTTTATTTATTCTGTTGAACTCAGAATTGATCGGTTGATCACCGTTTTGGTCACGATTAGCCATAACGGCGATATCTTTTGACCAAAGCATGATTTTGCGGCACGGTTGATTCCAGCGCACTCATGGTGCTGAAATTTACCAAGGGGCACTTTCAAAATCTAAATTTTATAGCATTTGACTAAATAGTCAACGGCACGCCTCGATTTGCGTGCCATGGTTTCCAAAATTGGAAACATGACTTTTGATGGCCAAACTTGCATGTTTAGATTATATTCAGATTATTATTAGGTTAAATTAGGTTTTTAAGTGAATTATTACAGAATTAATTATTATTAGATTAGTTACCCAACTAGCCACTATTCCATGAATTTAGAACTAGAATATTAGAATTGATTTATAGTTTTCGTGCACGGTTCATGGTGCGATATGTGTTATAGGTTGACAGCTCCTAGATCGGCATCCCGTCATCCTCGACTTGTGACTACGGTTTGTGCAAGGACCACAGGCAAGATACCTTGCCTCCCTCTATAGTTTATTTACATGCATATTTATATTATTATACAGTTCTACTAGTTGATTATTTATATGTGATTTGTATATCATGCCTGTTAGTATATATAGCCTTGTTTATAACTAGCTTTGTAGTTCATATTGGATATACGTATATATAGTCCTTGTTCATAGTTAACCTTGTAGTTCATATTGGATTGGTTTTCTCGTGTATCGTGATTGGGTCGTGTCGTGTCATCACTTGTACTTGGACTGAGTCGCATCGTGTCATAGGATGAATAAGTCATATCGGAACTGCTTTACCTCATTGTCTTGAAATCTTGAAGCTAACCTGCGAGTCCACATCAGGGGCGAGGGTTAGTAGTTAAGCTAACCTGCGAGTCCACATTAGGGGCGAGGATTAGTAGTTATCTGTCCAAACCTGCGAGTCCACACTAGGGACGAGGGTGATGCTTGTCTGCGAGTCCACACCAGGGACGAGGGTTAGTAGTATATGGTTCAAACCTGCGAGTCCACACTAGGGACGAGGGTGATGCTAGCCTGCGAGTCCATACCAGGGATGAGGGTTAGTAGTATATGGTTCACACCTGCGAGTCCACACTAGGGATGAGGGTGATGCTAGCCTGCGAGTCCACATTAGGGACGAGGGCTAGTAGTTGTTCAAACCTGCGAGTCCACACTAGGAACGAGGGTTTGATTATTCGATTGGTTATCCATTGACATCGTGATATCGTGTTCTCTTGATTCTTCTCCAGCAGTTCATTTAGGCGTAGTGGTTCTTTCAGTCGTGTATAGTCGTGTCTTCGTGCTGATTGATCTTTTTCTGTTTATTTCCTGTATTTTTTATTGTATGATAAACTGCTAGATAGGCATGTTTTTATGTATCTTGTTATGTCTCCTGAGGACCTGATGATCTCTTCAGGTTAGTTATTGCGTGAAGTTAGTTAGCAGCTCTACATGGCAGATGATTATGACAATTGTGGGGTCCGGATGTGATGATATTGCTTGCGAGATTCAGGTATTGATACCATGTTTATTATCCAGTTCATCCAGCTCGTGTTTTTCCTTTTATCATCATGATATTTCATATTTATTGATTCAGTTTATAGACTCATGTTATTTCTTGTAGTCTAAACGGACATGCATGCTAGTGGGCTGCAGGCTACGACCCATACTTGTTCGTTCTTGATTATTATTCTTATTGTGGATTGAGATATAGATTGTATCACTCTGATTAGGCCCATTGCCATAGCCGTGACAGCGTTTACGTATTCGAGTCGGGCTGGAGTTCGCTCGATCCGTAGCTGACTTGCTTACGCTCTCGTGTCCAAAAAGCGGGTGTGGGTCGTGACACAAGTTACATAATATACATGTCTATCTACCAGTTTTATCATGCACAAGTAAATAAACAAGAAAAACAGGAACACGACAAATGACTACGAATACAAACACGAATACGAACACGAATACGAATACGAACACGAATACTAATAGAACACGAACACTAGAACAACTACGTATAAATGAACTGCCGGATGAACGATAATCACGAGATCGATGGAAGAACGAAACCCTCATCCCGAGTGTGGATACACGGGTTTGAACTAAGCACTAACCCTCGTCCCGAGTGTTGACTCTCTGGTTAGCTCTCGGCAAGACACCCACGTCCCGTGTATGGACTCTCTGGTGTAATTGGTCAACCCTAGTCCCGAGTGTGAACTCTCTGGAGCTAATGAACACGACAAACACCCTCGTCCCGAGTGTGGACTCTCTGGTGCACTGAACAACCCTCGTCCCGAGTGTGGACTCTCTGGTTGTGTAAAACGGTAATCAAGGCTATGGCAGTTCACTACACGCACTCGTTCTATGACACGACTCAAGCAAGGTACTGGTGAGAAACTCCAAGCATGAAACACAAGGCCAAACATGAACACGGCTATATGCAGTAAAAACAACTCCACAAAAAATAACACGAAAAGCATATGTCCATAAACAATTCAAAAGCTAAAAACTGAAAGAAAATGCGTGTAAATAAAACTGTAGAGGGAGGCAAGGTATACTTGCCTGGAGGTTGCACACAGATCCAACAATTATATAGTCGACTGATAAGCCACGAAGTCCAAGTCATCACAACTGTCTCCGAAAGATGAAACAAACATTCCCAACATTCTTAGAATAGTAAAATTAGCTAGAATTGCCTGTCCTTAAGTCCAATTCTAGATACAAGGGCAAAACGATAATTTTGGGCAAAAACGATATCCGCCGTTGGACCCGCTTTGCATCGAAAATCGTGCCAGAGTCAATGGTCTCTAAATTCGTCAAACTATATGTTAATAGGTCCGATTTTTTGATACGAACCCAACCGTATGTCCAAAGTTGGATTCCGACGGGCAGTGCACAAAATCACCCGTTGAATCAGATCGTGGGGCCCGCGAAACGGCGATACAATCAACTGTCTCAAAATCGGACAAAACTTGGCATACAAGACCAAAAAAATGATACGGTCCTGTTGGCACAAGTTTCATCTCGATCTGACGAGCGTGCACGAAGTAATTAGGAAATTTGCACAGGGGCCGATACGGTGAATTTCGACGGATACGCATCAAATTTGTCGCGCACACGCAACCAATTTGAATTCCGTCAAAGCCCACACGTCCACGAAGCCGTTACGCACCTTTCGATGCTTTCGGATCGCGACCACGTCGTCCGGTTTGGCGGGACGTACGTCGTATCGAAGGGTTTTTGAGAATTTGAAATCTGTTTCTCATATTTTTTTCATGATTTTCACTCTGATTTATATCGCTGACTAAATAACTAGAAAGAAAACTAATAATTGGGTTTCCATCACTGTTAGGTTTTCATTGAATATGTTTTAATGGATTTCTAAAACTCGCGATAGATCGACATAAATTCACTTTCCAAATCAGTCCCTAACCAGTTCCTATGTGTTCTGTTATATAGGGTTTTTCCTGAACTTTCAGGAATTATTATGATTTATCTAGGGAAAACCAAACAAATGTAATTGAAGGGGTTGATAAAGGGTTAACCCAGCTATCCATAGAAATTTATAGCTCAAAATTTTGTCAAGTATTCAGGGAGAAAACTTATCTTCAAGGTGGGGTGTTAAACCTGTTGCTGCTGTTGCTCGGCCTGTTCCTGCGTACGCACGGCCAGCAACTGGGCTGCACTCCGATGGTTTGTGCGGCGGCCGTGGGCGGCGCACGCGCGTGTGGAGGAGGGAGGCGCAGGTGTGGGTGGCGGCGAGTGGTTTTGCTTAGGGTTTCGATAAGATTTCGTATAATCCCCTCCATCTTTCTCGATATCTCCCTGCTTCGATCGGGTATCAGTGTTTATATATGTGCTGCTTACACAATTGGGTCGGTTTCTCCTTTGGGCTCGGGCTCAGCTGGGCTTGGGTTCAGCTGGGCTTGGTGTTTCATTTCTTCTTTTATTTTACTTTATAATATATACATATATATAATTACCTATATACATATACATATATTTAAATACCTATATATATACATATACGTATAACCATATAATATCTATATGCACACATATATGGCTATGTATATATGCTTATATAAAATCTCCATAAAACCTAATAAATCCCTATAACTTTAACTCCTAGGGTAGGGCCTATCTATATAACTATGAACCCATAGATTATAACATTTATTTGACAAACTAATATTACCAAAAATAATAGTATTAATAATAACCTCAATAACATTGGTATTAAAATAATAATAATAATAGTAATAACGAAATTCAATAAAGCAACAATGGTATATATACCATTACGTAGTCTAATAATCTCAAAAATGTACAAGGATAACTAAGCAAGGTATTTATCCTATTTTTAAGATACAATATTCAATAAAATATTTAATAAAAGTATAACACTCATTTATACAATCTACTGCTAAAACATTGAATAAAATACAACTATACATGTACACAATACATATCTACACGGACGTCTCTGGATGCACCTACCCGACTGCGTAGGCTTAGGTTCGGTTCAGGTGCAGTCCGAAATAAATTGGTACAACCGGGTCACCTAAAAGTCAAATAATATTAATACTAAATAATTAAATTATTTATAGTGGCCATGTTGCAACTTGGCCTGGTTTTCCTAGTTAGGACACACTTATGGCTGGGTCTTCCTCTACCATGGATAAACACTAGTCAAGGCACGCCACTGCACTATCCGTGCCATGATTCCTAATCGTCTGGTACTTCAAAACTCAGTCATGGCTAAACTCCTCTACCGTAATAATTAACCAAATAATTATTTATAAATTCTGAAAATCACCATTCAATTAAAATAAATAAAAATATTTCAAATTTTTTTGGGAAGGAAGGATACAATAAACGTGGGCGTAGAGTTTGATACTACGCTGGCATGTATAAACGTGGGCGTAAGGAACCTCCAGAACTCTAAATTCCATGAAACCTTCAATCTAAGCCAAAAATGGGACTTCCATAGATCAAAATGGCGTATAACACAAATTTCAACAACCTGGAATGATCAAAACTTGAAAATAAGAAAGTTTGATAGATCAAAACCACCAAAATCCGAAAATAGTAAATTTCTAGATCTACAAAAATAAAGCTACAAAATACAAAATGTCAAGTTCTAAATTATCTTAGAATCACGAGAGGAAGATAAATGAACCATAAAAAATGGATTCTCATGTGGAAGCAAGGTGCACTTGGCTCACCAAATTGGGTTAGGGTTTTGGTGAAGGAAATGAAATAGAAGTTGTGGGGAGAGAGAAAAGTAAAAGGGGTATAAATAATAAGTCAAGTTTAATCTCCACCATCCATTCCTTCCTACATAATCTAGGCCATCCATCCCTTATAATGATAAACCAAGCTAAACCAAGTTGGTCCAACATGAACAAAATAAACCAAGAGCTAAGCAAAAATAGAAAATACAATACAGAAAAATAATTAGCATAAAATTAAAGGAATTAAATACAGAACAAATACATGATAAATATTAAATAAATACATTCAAGCAGTACACGTATTAAAATACGTATTCTGGGAACGAGGAGTGACAAACAGCAGCTGCAGTAGCAACAAGCAATCGCAGCAGCAGAAGCGCAGCAGTGGTCGCACAGTTGCGGCGCCAACGGCCGTACGCTGTCGTGGCCAGCCCTCCCTTGGCCGAGCGCACCCCCGGGCAGGCCCCCGTAGCGTGCCTCCTCGTCCCCGGTATGAGAAATGTCCGATTCATGCATTTTGCACGAAATCTCGTCGACGCACGCGCGGACGGATTTCAGAATGTGCGTTTCATTGTAGCGACTTTGCGCGCATTTTTATGGACAATTCAACCGTTGGATCGTCACACTCTTTCCTCCATTGCAATCCCGATATACAGCTCTACCTCCACAACAAGTTTCACCCGTTAATTCGTTCATTTGATATGGCAAAACTGGCCGCCAAGTTACCCGAATAATTGTGTTCTTTTTTGGACAGTTTTGTGGAGCCAACTTCGTGGACTTGTATCTTCGTCGTTACAGCTCCGTTTGACGGGCCACTAGTTCCTATGCACAGCTGGTATAACCCTCTTCCTGTCCCTTAAGTTTTGTTTCATTGTGAGTTTGTTTGTTTGGTTGAATTCGACGCCAAAGTTGGCCGTCTAAATTCATAATTTCCAACTTGTTAAATTTTAATTTTAAACCTGGGACTCCGGATTCTAATTCTGATACCACCAGTAGACTCGTGGCATCATTCTGACACGAATTTATATATAACTTGCTTGATTTGGAGGACGTGGGCCCTGGCACGCATTTTGGTGCAAGGTGGACTCCACTGTCCGAGTCAACGAACTATTTTGAGATTAGCTCATCAGAATCCATTTCTGGATATACCGTTGGGTTCGTATCATCATTCTGGACTCATTAACATATAATTTGCTAGATTTAGTAGACTTGGACTCCGGTATGCATTTCTGTGCAAACCGTGTTCTACAATCCGAGTCAACGGACCATTTGGAGATCGGCTCATCGGAATCCATTTGGCTCAATTGCTTCGGTGGTACTCCAAGTTATACCCTATTAACAATAAAGTACCTAATGTATTATTCCTTACTTAAAAGTAACACACGTTATAATTAAGGTGTATCACAGTCCCTGTTCTAACTTTCCGTCAAGTTGCTAACAGAAATGGGCTCAATTACTTCGGTGGTACTCCAAGTTATACCCTATTAACAATAAAGTACCTAATGTATTCACAACCAGGATTTTTCCTCTACACGTATTGAAGAAAGAAATTACAATTGTAAGTTACACATTAATAGCAAAAAATAATAATTAATTTATATTAATGTACAAAGAAAAGTATGTTTCACTTACACTAGTAGATAATGGACAACAGTAGAATTTTTGACCTAAGCTCCTAGGCACCTTTGAAGTTCGTATTTTGCAAAATTCGGCTTCGGAACGACATAACCGAAGTTCATCAGTCCAACACCAAAAATTACATCCTACCTCCTTTGCACATTTTAAAAATTGGCGCCCACGATTCCAAGGTGTATTTGCAGTGAATAATTTGCACAGAGAAGTTCCTTCGCAATAACATGGGATCTTCGCAAGATCCCATTCCATTTCACTTGCTTCATTTGCTGCAATTTTGTCAGCATAAACATTTTTAGGATCGGCTCTTCTTTTATTTTAGGATTTCCACAATAAATTATTGCATGGTTTACACAATAAATTACTTTAGGGTTTCCATAATAATAACTACTGGTTAGGATTTTCCTCTAATGTTACTCTACTCTACTTCGTGGTTTTTCAAATTTTAGTGTTTCGATAATAAAGAGAAACAAAGTGAGATTCGAAAATGAAGAAGAAGAAGAATAAGAAGAGAGCAAGGGAGAGAGGTACCCATCTGCGAATGCTCCGGTAGCTTGGTCTTCAGCCGCAGCGCTCGTCTCCTCGTCGTCCGCGTCTCTCGGTGGCATCGTTTTTTCGTCGGAGTGTGTCGATCGAATAGAGAGAGAGAGAAAGAGAGACAGATGAAGGTCAAATATGGTTATTCTAGGTTGAGTGTACACGTGGACTACACACGTGTACACGCCACATCACATTTCGGTCGGCAACTTGACGGAAAGTTGATACATGGACTGTAATACACCTTAATTATAACGTGTGTTACTTTTAAGTAAGGAATAATATATTAGGTACTTTATTGTTAATAGGGTATAACTTGGAGTACCACCAAAGTAATTGAGCCCATTTCCGTTAGAAACTTGACGGAAAGTTGGTACAGGGACTGTGATACACCTTAATTATAACGTGTGTTACTTTTAAGTAAGGAATAATACATTAGGTACTTTATTGTTAATAGGGTATAACTTGGAGTACCACCGAAGCAATTGAGCCGAATCCATTTCTGGATATACAGTTGGGTTCGTATCATCATTCTGGACTTGTTGACATATACTTTGCTAGATTTAGTGGACTTGGACTCTGATACACATTTCCGTGCAAACCGGATTCCATTATCTGAGTCAACGGACCATTTTGAGATCGGCTCATCGGAATTCCCTTTCGGACATACCGTTGGGTTCGTACCGTCATTCTAGGCTCGTAGACATAAAGTTTGCTATATTTTGATGACTTTAATCTTGACACATTTTTCGGTGCAAGGTGGGTCCAACGGTGGACCGTATCTTGATCAGAATTACCATTTTACCCTTGTGTCCAGAATTGGACTTATGGGTAGTCTATTCTAGCTATTTTTCTTATTCTAGGAATGTTGGTGATGTTTATTTCAGTATCCGATGACGTTCATATGGACTCCTATGTTGCTACTTTTCTTGGAGCTTGACGATTTGTCTGCAGGACATCATCGGCTCACTGCTTCACCCCAGACAAGATACCTTGCCATATTTTTTCAGTTTATATTATTCGTATATACTCATATGTTGTTAGCTGATGGCACTGGTAGTGTGTATCCAAGGATGACTTGCATTTTATCGATGATGGCATTGTTGTTATGGGTGTGTGTGTATGTAACTTAGAGTTAGTAGACATACCCGAGATGGAGGAGTTATCCCGAATAACTTTTATGGCTTGACATGAGATATTACACGACACCTTGAGTGAGGATCATAGTGTTGGCATGAACTTACGCATTCGACTGATCATCGGTGCGAGCGATTCGTGTGTCGGTACATGTAGAGTTAGATAGTGTCTAGGTTAGAAACTCACATTGAGATATGGATTGTCTGAGTCGTGGATACGACTTGTACATTTTCGGGGACGAGGAAGACAATCAGTAGGCGTATGGGATAGACAGTTACATTATTTTATGTTAGCCTCAGTGGGGACCCGGTTATGGGCGTGGGTACTTACTAGTGGGTATATCCGGTAGCGGCCACTAGCTGCACGTTAGGTTCGGTCGGGAGGTACGCTAGTATTATGCTAATCGGCTCGTGATCCGACGCTCGGCCCGTGTTCCGACGCAAATTCTTCGGCTCGTGATCCGACGTCGGCCCGTGCTTCAACAAAATTATTACTCACCTACCCATATGTTCCAAAGGTTGTCTTCAACATGCATTCATATATAATGGTTAGATTGTGTACCTATGTCAGACCGTATCATGGGATAATATCTTATCATGGACTGGTATACCATTCTTTGATCATAAGTGGTCAGAGAAATGGTTGCTGATTGATGACTGGATATTGGACCACGTTGTGATTCAGGTTGATCATTATATTCAGTTCACACTATGGCATGCATTTTTGTATCTTGTTACGTCCCTCTGAGGACCTGGGGATCTCTCCAGGTATTTGCTGAGCAGTTAGTACAGAGTAGCTGGGCAGGTGCTGCATGATGCACCGATGTCTCAGGTATATATTTATATATGTGTTCCTGCTATTTCCATTTACTCTTTCCTGCTTATATCTTCATGCTGTATTTGCCTCATGCTGCTAGGTAGCCTATTATTACCAAGCTTATTCCTTTCTCGAGCTTGTTCGAACATTTATATTACTGGGTGGCCAACTTTAGTATATTATGTTCAATTCTTGGTATTCATTTCTTTTACTGTGGATTGAGATATAGATGATCAGTTACTCTTAGTTACCCTTTACAGTGGAGTATGTCCAGGAATAAGTCCATTAAATTGGGAGCTTACCCTAGATCGTATTAGCTGGCATGGTCGCATTCAGGTTCCTATATAATTTGGAACTGGGGCGTGACACAGGCTGACAATAAGACTTCTCCCTAAAGATTATTATAGGCACCTGAACTGAGAAGCATTGCATTTACCATGTCTAACAGAGTGCGATTCTTTCTTTCAGCAACTCTGTTGGACTGCGGTAAATAAGGAGCAGTTACCTCATGAATAATTTTATGTTTTCACAGAAGTTAGTCATTTCATTTGAGGTATACTCTCCACCACGATCTGATTTGAGGATATTAACCTTTCTATCTAACTGGTTCTCAACTTCAGACATATAGACCTTGAATCTGTCTAGAACTTCATCTTTAGTCTTAAGAAGGTAAGTGTAACAATACTTTGAATGGTCATCTATAAAAGTGACAAAGTATTTTCTACCACCTCGGGTTAAAATCCTATTGGAATCACAAACGTCACTATGGAAAAGTGTCACAACCCGTACTCTGATTAGGGGCACGAGCACGTAGGTACGTCAAGCCTATGCCACAGAATCGGCTGTAGAACGCTGTCTAGGTCATCTGTAAATACTACAACTAAACAGTATAAGGGTACCTATCATCTCCGCACGTAGAAATATAATATAGCATAACTCAATCACAAGATAAAACTAAGGTAGATAGCACGAAATTGAAATATGATAGAAGTAAAAACAGGAAATGAGTTCAGGATCCAATACAACTCAGAGATATAAACAACATCACAGAGTCACAAAATATAATATAGAATACTACAGTCTGAGAACACTAGCTGGATCGCAGTCCAGGCAAACCTAACTAAGCTATACTAGTCCAGGTGTGCAAAGTCAAGTGGCTCAACTATCAGGCCACTGTCCTGGACTAAGTCTCCATCTATCTCGACCCCATAGTAGGTCGAGCAGTCTGTCTCAGAATCATCTGTAATATATCAATTGTATCCTGTCAGGAAAATGAGCAAGTACAAACACTAACAGCAGTTCCATATAAATTGACAAATTCTATAAGAGATAATTATAATAAAATACAAGACAAATCAACAAAAAATATATAACAAGATGTGAGTACTGAATATCATATCATGGTGAGAAAAGTACTGAATGCAGAACAAAGTAGGATATATGATGTAATAAAGTAAATATAAAATGTGCCATGAATTATTAGAACGTAATGTGATCGGCTTGGGAAACAGGACATGCTATCCACTTGGCCCGACAATCACAAGAAAATCTGGAAAGGGTCATGTCGGCCAACCTGGATAACAAGTACAAGGAATAAGATCTCGCTACACCCTATGTGAAGTGAGAGTGGCACGAGCACAAGAATATAGTGACAGGGTGGTATTGATCACATTGCCCCTAATAATTCCCCATCCCCGAGTAGTATGATGGATCTGGACATGACACGTCGTGACACGTGATTTAAAAGCAAGGGGGCCTCTTATTCCCAAATCAGTGTCTATACAAGTACAGGAAACGAGATCGAATAATGTACCAATATGCCTGGAAATCTAGGAACAACATCTTATGCCAGGATCTAACGTATACTAGTCCGTTAACCATCGTGTCAGAAAATCAAGTAAGACACTACAACTGAATCGGATATAGCAGATATCAAGACAATAAAAACAATCAATGAATCTACTCGCCTATGGTCCTGAGCTGATAAGGTCAACAGATGCTCAGAGTAATCACAGACCTAAAGATGAGATATCATAAGTCAAAACATGGTTTTATAATAAAAGAGAAGCTAATCAAGTTATAATATGCAAGTCTAAGTCAAACTAGGTCATACTGGGTCATACTAGGTCACAGGAAGTCAATCCAAGTCAAACTGGGTCAAAGATTGACTTACAGTTGACTTTTGGTCAACTGGTCAACCCTGATCAACTCTAGGTCAACCCTAGGTCAAACTAGGCTAATGTTGACCAACTGTTGACTTTTCGTCAACTCTGGTTGAGTCCGATCAAGTTCTAGTCACTTTTAGGCTAAGTTTGACTTTCGGTTGACTTTTGTTGACTTTTGGTCAAAACGGTCAACCGAGGTCAAAGCTAGTCTAAGAGCACTAATCCTAACCATTACCAACCAAGACAATCAATTTCTAACCATATCCTAACACCTTAGACTCATACCTTAGCTTCTAGATAATTACCTTAACCTTACCTATTACCCTTTACAAAGTATTCCCAATACCTTGCCCCGATATAAAGGCAACCCTTCCTAACCTTGGTAGACTGACCTAGGCTTCATAGGTTAGCTAGACACTAACCTATCTAGATATTACCAACCAAAAACTCTAGGTATCTAGCCCATCCAGTCCATCTTATCCCCATGTTGGCCACTCTCATCATTACCTTAAGGTATCATGAGACACCCTATGGTATCTTGAGATACCACCCTCCTAACACTATCCGACCATACTAGCTCACCCCTCAACACTCCTAGTATCTTAGAGTATCACACTCACAGCTCTATTGGAATACTAACTAACCTCACTCTCTAGCACACTCCACTAGGTCCACAACTCTCACATTCTAACATCTCAAATCCTAACCAATACTAACATATAAGCTAACAATTCTAACTAACAAATATCTAACAACTTGGTAGCAAACTCTATCTAACAAGGGCTAACTAATAAAGGGAAATAGCTAAATGGAAGGGGGCTAATTTCTAAAGGAAAAAGGGAATTAAATGGAGTTAGAACTAATGGCTAAAAGGGTTAAAAAGTTGTCATAAGCTACTGCTGAAAAGCTGCTGCTTATTGCAACTGCTGCTGCGGCTTACTGAAAGCTGCTGCTGCTGCTTACTGCAAGCTGCTGCTGCCTGCTTATGCAGCTGCTTATTAAAGCTGCTGTTGCTTATGCTGCTGCTTACTGAAAGCTGTTGTTGCTTATGCTGCTGCTTACTGCTTATGCTTATCAATCTCATATATATATATATATATATATATATATATATATATATATATATATATATATATAGACACTTAATAATACAAATAGTTGTATATATATATTATGAAGCTGTTGTTGCTTATGCTGCTGCTGCTTACTGCTTATGCTACTGCTGCTTACGGCTTATGCTCCTAAATTATCATATATATATATATATATATATATATATATATATATATATATATATATATATATATATTTTAAGCCAAACAACATTTTATTGAATGAAAAGCGTTGCTCATAACGAGCAGTACATGTGCCAGGGTCCAAAAACAAAAAAGTCTTGGAAGGCTAAGTAGAAAATACATAAGATTAACAAAGCCAATTTCGAAATTACGAAAATTTTCGAAAATGAGATGAGTGTGGGCTCTCAGCCCTATGGAGGAATTGGCACGCTGCCCGAAGCGACGGAAGCGCAAACCGGCGTTACGAAAACCGATGTGGGGGATCACCCCAGAAGTTGGTCATTTTTTTGGGGGGAAACGAAAAACGAAAACCGAAATTGAAATTCGAAAAAAAATTCGAATTTCAAATTTCAAAAAATTACGCTAGGCGAGGGGCACAGGGCCCAGTGGCGGATGGCGGATGCACTGCCCGAGGGGGCCCGCGTGCCAAGACTGTGCACTGTGCGAGGTTGGCGCGCTGTCCAAGGAGGGCGTGCATCCCGGAGGAGGGCGGTGCCGGGGCCAACGCGGCTCACGGAGGCGGGAGCGCCGACGGGGAAGCCTGGAGGGGCGCCAGCACCGGAGAAGAGCGGCGGCCCAGGGTGGTGGGGGGGCGACCACCAAGCTGGCGGGAAGCACTCCGACCCAGCACTGGGGAGGTCCGGTAGCACTGGAGAGAGACCGTCGCACGCTGAGCAGGGCACACAACGCGAGGGAGGGAGCTCCGACGAGGGGCCTGCAGCGAACAAAGAGTGCAGCCGCGGCAAGGGGGTCCCGGCGCCGGCTCGACTCCGGAGAGGAGGGGGCTGGCGCGCCAAAGGCGGCGGACGGGAGATCGGAAGAGGAGGGGTGGGAGCGGGGGGCCCAAAGACGGGGAAAACAGCCGAGGTCGGTGGCCCGAGAAGAGGAGGGGAGAGAGGGAGCCCGCAAGGGGATGGCTCCGACGGGGGAAGACCGAGGGCGGGGAGGAGGGGGGTAGTGCCGCCTGGAGGGGAGGGCTCACTGGCGGCTGGCGGTGAGTCCTACCGCCGACGACGGGGGGTCTCCTCCAGCATGAGGCGGAGGGATCTCTGCCGGCCGACGGAGGGAGAGGGGAGAGGGGCGGGCAGGGGCGTCGTCACCACCGGCGGGAGACCGACGAACGGCGCCGGAGAGGGGCCTGAGAGTAGGTGGCTGGCCACTGCACGGGGACAGGAGCAGGCCGCAGCGAAGCCACCTTGGCCCACGAGGGTGGGGCCACCGAAGAAGGGGGGTCGCCGACGAGCGCGGAGAGGAGACGACGGGGACAGGGCCGGTGCCGCCGGTGCGCGTCGGCCACTGGAGAGAGAGGAAAGCGCCCGCGGCCGAAGGGGTCGTCGACCATGAGAGGGGGGCGGCAAGTGTGGGGGGCGCTGGGGTGGAAGGAAGTGCCGGAAGGGGAGGCGCTCCGGCTGGATGAAAGGCGCATCCGGCCTAGCCAGGTTCTGAGCGACGGAGGGAACCGCAACAGTTTCGGGCAAGTCAACGACCGACGCGGGAACGGGAGCCGGAACGGCTCCAGGCGGGACAACCGGCATGGGTGCCGATGACGCCAGTGTCGTCTACGATGGCGACGCCGTTGAAGAGGAGGGAGGAGGGGGGAGGAAAAGGGGGGGAGGACGAGCCCGCACGGCGGCAGACCGACGAGGGTGGGAGGGGGTACCCCATCGGGGAGCCGTCCAGGCGGAGGCCGGCCGACCGGGGGAGGGGAGCCGCCCAGGGGGACGAAGCAGGTCAAGGGTGCCGTCGGGCCGGGGAGGCCGACCGGCCAACCTATCCAATAAATCCCGATGGGGGCCGGGGGAAGGCGAGGAGGGGACCATCCGCCTGCTACCTCTGCCTCTTCTCCATCCTATATATATATATATATATATATATATATATATATATTTATATATATATATATATATTTTATATATATTTTATATATATATATATATATATATATATATATATATAAATATATATATATATATATATATATATATATAAAAATATATATATATATATATATATTATATATATATATATATATATATATATATATATATATATATATATATATATATATATATAGAGGGAGGAGGGGGGAGGAAAAGGGGGGGGGAGGACGAGCCCGCACGGCGGCAGACCGACGAGGTGGGAGGGGGTACCCCATCGGGGAGCCGTCCAGGCGGAGGCCGGCCGACCGGGGGGAGGGGAGCCGCCCAGGGGGACGAAGCAGGTCAAGGGTGCCGTCGGGCCGGGGAGGCCGACCGGCCAACCTATCCAATAAATCCCGATGGGGGCCGGGGGAAGGCGAGGAGGGGACCATCCGCCTGCTACCTCTGCCTCTTCTCCATCCTATATATATATATATATATATATATATATATATATTTATATATATATATATATATTTTATATATATTTTATATATATATATATATATATATATATATATATATATATATATATATATATATATATATATATATATATATATATATATATATAGACACTTAATAATACAAATACTTGTATATAACACATCTCTAACATATAAAAATCTAAGATTAAACATGTATTAAATTATTTAAACACAAGTGTGTCCAATATTGGAAGTTTTCCACATGGACACAATAACACATCAAGGACACTCCTAATAACTCCAAATGGACACGAAATGGACACAAATGGGGACACAACCATGGGAGTCATTCCTATGGGTTCAAAATGATTCTATATGCATGTAGGATTGAAATAGAGGGTAGATTTTACCTTCCGGAAGGTAAAATCCAAGAAAACTCCTTCCGATACGACATCGACACGAAGGGATCTCCAAATAGACACGAACCAAAGCCAAAAACTTCCAAACTTGGCTAGCACCCTCTCTTCATGGAGTAGAGAAGAAATGATGAAGTTTTGATGGAGAAAATGATTGATTTGGGGATGAAATCAATGGAGGCTCTTCTCAAATTTGGGGAAGAACAAGAGAGAGAAATATTTGTGGCTAAGAACAAAAGAGAATGACTCATCCCGTCCCTCTCATGGCCGGCCAAGAATGGCTAGGTGTCCCCTTTTATGAAATGTCCAAAATGCCCTTTATGACTCCTATTGGTTTAATTTAAATTTGGTTTTAGTTTGAGGCTAAATTAGTCTAGTTTGAGTCTCTAATTAATCCAACATAATCATGAATATTTAGTCTAACCATACTAACTTAAATATTGTCATGTGGGCCTTGTCTAACTAATAAGTAGGTCCCACTAGAGTCCAAAACTACCCCGAGTCCCCGATACAAGTTGGATTGAGTTAAAATTCGAACCCGACTCAAATAACCCCAAAACAATATCATAAATAATAAAATAATTCTAAAATTATTCTAAAGTAGAAAATGACCAAAATATCCCTATTCTTGAAAATTGGGGGTGACAAATCTATCCACCTTAAAAAAATTTGTCCTCAAAATTAAAACAAAGCAATCTCTGAAATCACATACAAAAATAAAAGAATTTTACCTCGGGGCTAGAAGAGATAAGGGAAACGCTCCCGCATGTCGTTCTCTCTCTCCCAGGTAGACTCACCTGGAGAGTCATGCCTCCATGCAACACGAACCAAAGGTATAACCTGGTTCCGGAGCACCTTCTCTCTACGATCCAGAATCTCTACTGGCTGCTCTGGATAGTGGAGAGTAGGCCCCACCTCAATCGCTGAATGGTCCAATATATGGCTGGGGTCTGCCACGTACCACCTCAGCTGTGATACATGGAACACGTTGTGCACCCCCTCGAGCATAGGTGGAAAGTCTAGTCGATAAGCTACTGCATCGACCCTCTCATCGATAAGCTACTGCATCGACCCTCGAGCGCGGACTAAGCTTCCCGCCTCCGCCAAAGAGAATCGTGCCCCGTGTCGGAGAAATCTTTAGGAACACCAAAACACCAGCCTAGACATAAAACAAAACTCAGCACACAAGCCAAATAAATAATCATAAGCAACACAAACAGGAATTGAAACTAACCTCGAACTCTAACGGTCTCCGGTGGTATCGGCCCAATGTCGCTGCCTATCCTGAGCCACCCGAAGTCTGTCTCTAATCAACCTGACCTTCTCATCTGCATCCACTACCATCTCTGATCCAAGCAGCACTCTCTCGCCGACATCGTCCCATGACAAGGGAGTACGATATCTCCGTCCGTATAGAGCCTCGAATGGTGACATCTCTATACTGGCCTGATAGCTGTTGTAAGCAAACTCTACCAGATGAAGATGGTCCTCCCAAGAACCTCCGATTTCAAGCACACACGTACGAAGCATATCCACCAAAGTCTGGATAGTCCTCTCCGACTGCCCGTCTGTCTGGGGATGAAAAGCGGTACTAAACTTGAGCGAGGTGCCCAAGCTAGTCTACAAACTCCTCTAGAAGTGGGAAGTGAAACGACTATCCCGGCCTGAAACTATGCTCACAGGAACCCCGTGCAATCTCACGATCTGACGAACGTACAGCTCTGCCAGCCTCTCCGTAGACAACCCACTTTGAAAGGCAAGAAGTGGGCCGATTTGGTCAATCTATCAACTATGACCCAAATCGTGTCTTTCCTTCCAGGAGATCGTAGAAGTCCGGACACAAAGTCCATGGTGATGTGCTTCCACTGTCACGATCTGCATCCTGATTAGGGGCACGAGCACGTGGGTACGTCCAGCCTACGCCGCAGAATCGGCGGTAGAACGCTATATAGGTCGTCTACAAAAACTACACTAAACAGTATAAGGGTACCTGTACAGTATATACACTCCGAATGGAGGTGACATAGCAATACAGTCTCAATCACAAGAAACAAACTCGGATAGATAGCACGAAATGGAGATATGATAGATGTGAAAACAAAAAATGAGTTCAACATCCAACACAGCTAGAGAGAAACAAACAACATCACAGAGTCACAAAATATAAATATAAGCTACTACAGTCTAAAACAAAAGCTGGATCGCAGTCCAGAAAATCCTAACTAAGCTAACTACTCTGGGAGTATAAAGTCTAGTGGCTCAACTATCAGGCCACAGTCTTGGCCTAAGTCTCCATCCGTCTCGACCCCATAGTAGGTCAAGCAGCCTGCCTCAGAAACATCTGTAATATATCAACAGTATCTTGTCAGGAAAATGAGCAAGTACAAATACTAACAGTAGTTCCATATGAATTGACAAATTCTATAAGAGAGAGTATAATTAAATACAAGACAAAGATATAGAAAAACTTGGGAGCCAATCGAAAGTCGAGTTACAACCCTTAAACCAAACAAGGACCGGGGTTGTAATCCTTCTCCCAAATAGAACCTAGCCTCCAATCAAAGTATAGCATAAGAGCATGTAGAACATGTGAAATACATGATAAAATCAGCAAAAAATGTATAACATGATGTGAGTACTGAATATGATGACAATATATAGGATGACTTGGAAACTATTCGGAAATCGAGTTACAACCCTTAAACCAAATAAGGACCGGGGTTGTAACCCTTCTTCCGAACCGAACCTAGTCTCCTATGATAAATAAATATAAAAATATGACTTGAATTATTAGAGCGTTATGTGATCGGCTTTGGATATGTTACAAGACAGGTTATCCACTTGGCCCGACAATCACACGAAAATCTCTGGAAAGGGTCATGCCGGCCAACCTGGATAACAAGCACACAGAGGAATCTGCTACACCCTACGTAAGGTGAGAGTGGCACAAGCATAATAGTGACAAGGGGCTTTGATCACATAACCCCTAATAATTCCTCCATCACCGAATAATATAATGGATCTGGACATGAAACGTTATGATACGGGATTCCATAAGAGGGTAGAAAGTCCCCTTAGGAATCGGTGTCTATACTAATACAGGGAATAAAATGTACCAATATACCAAGAAAATCTAGGAACAACATCCCATGTCATGATCCAATATATACTAGTCCGTGAACTATCGTGACTGGAAATCGAGTAAGACACTACATCTGAATCGGATATAGCAGATATTAAGACCATGAAAACTATCAGTAAATGTACTCGCCTGTGGTCCTGAGATGATAAGGTGAACAGATGCTCAGAGTAATCACAGAGCTAAATATGAGATACCATAAGTCCAAACAGGATTTAATAATGAAAGAAAAGCTAATCTAGTCATGATATGCTAGTCTAAGTCAAAACTAGGTCAAACTAAGTCACACCAAGCTAAACTAGGTCGTACTGAGCCAAACTCGGTCACACTAGGACAACCAAGGTCAAACAAGGTCACAGGAAGTCAATCCAAGTCAAACTAGGTCAATCTGGGTTAAGGGTTGACTTACAGTTGAATTTTGGTCAAAAAGTTAACTCTGGTCAACTCTGGTCAACACTGAGTCAACCCTGGGTTAACTCTGGTCAAACTAGTCAAATGTTGACTAACAGTTGACTTTCAGTCAACTGGTCAACTCTGATTTGGTTTTGGGTCGATTTTAGGTCAAGCGTTGACTCGAAGTTGACTTTCGATCAAAAAGTCGAGTCTTGGTCAACGGGGGTCAAGACTAGCCTAAACTACCCTCATCTAGTCATTACCTACCAAGACAGCTTATTTCTAGCCCTATCTAGAAATCAGAAAACCAATATCTTACATTACCCAATATCCTAACATTTACCCTTACAAGGTATTCCTGATACCTTGCCCATTACAAAGGAAACCCCTATAGATCTTAGGATACTAGCCTAGGCTTCTTAGGGTAGCTAGATACTATCCTATCTAGGGTTTACCAACCAAGAATTCTAGGGTTCTTGGGCATCTAATCCATCTTATCTCTATGTTGGTCATCTCAACATTTACCTTAGTGTATCGTCATGATACGCTATGGTATCTTGAGATACCACACCCTACTCTCTACCAACCTTCTTAGTTTACTCTCCCATACTCTCCTAGTGTCTAGGTTAGCCCTCTCTACTAGTCCACTAGGATACTAACTTATCTAAGCCACTATTCTAACTAACCATTACTAACACAACACTAGCACCAACACTATCTCACTCATAACACTACTCATAACTCTACTCCTAATCCACACTCTAGACACCACACTAAGGCACTAAACTAAGGGTTTATATAGGTCATCTAGGAGATCAATTTATGGGGCATAATATGGGCAACATGGGGTTCAAATGGTATATGTGAATGTATGAATGAAAGAGTTAATGCATGATATATGGGGTGAATGAATTGAATAGGAAAAAAATGAATGGTTGATAGATGAATGTGTGGACTGACTTGGTGATACATGAATGTGCTAAATGAAAGAATGATGTGCAAGAATGAAGGACTGATTTTGAAGGATGGAATAAATGAGTGCAAGAACTGGATTGTATGGATGAATGACTGATATGTAGTTGAGGTGGGACTGAAATATAGGTAAACATGGGGGCTGAATTGATGAAGGAAGGCTGAATTGATATATACTAATGTGGAGTGAATGAATGGATGAATTTTGGGGCTGTCAAATGGCTGATTTTTGAGTGAATGAATGGAGGAATAACATGGCTGAAATGGGGCTGTCAATGGGGGGCTCATAGCTGTCTGCCCATCTCCCTTCAAGCCTGCTGCTATGCAGCAGCATATGCTGCCACTGCCACTGCTCTAAATCAGTCCCCTGTGGGGACTGATTTGCTTCTACTGCTGCTGTCCCCTGTGACAGTAGCTCCCCCCACCATTTGCTCACTCTCTCACACTCTCTATATCACTCAACATTCCTCTAACTCACTATATACCCACTCTCATATCCATCTCTCTATATCGACTCTACTCTCCACTCTCTATATCACTCCACTCTAAACTCCACATCCACACACAAATATATATATATATATAGAGATAGAGATATAGATAGATATAAGATATATATAGATATATATATATATATATAGAATATTATATTATATATTATAATATAGATATATATATATAATAGAATATATAATAATAATATAATAGATAAATATATATTATAATATATATCTATATATAGAGATATATATAATATATATATATGTGCACACACCACACACACACACACCAACACACACACATATATATATATTAGATATTATATATATATATAATATGCACACACAACACACACACACACACCACACACAAACACATATATATATATATATATATATATATAAATATATATATAATATATATATATATTATATATATACATATGCACACACACACATACATATATATTACATATCCACACAACACACATACATACATACATACATATATAGATATATATCAGAATAAAATTATATATAATATATATATATATAGATATATATAATATACATATATAGATATAGATAGATATATATATATAGAATATATAATATATATATAAAATATATATAAAAAAAAGATATATATATAAAATATATATATAAATATATTATAATATATAATAATATATATATATTTTTATATATATAGATAGATATATATATATATATATATATATATAATAATATATATATATATAGATTGGTGTTTGTGTGTCTATTTCTATGTATCATGTATATATTTTCATTGGTATATATAATAATATAATATATATATATATATATATATATTATATAATATATATATATATGGAAAATTCTGCAATACATCCACCCATTTTGGATGTATCGATACATCCGAAATCTGACATTGGATGTTAATCCAACGGTTCAGATTAAATTCAGATGAAATAATGCAGGAGACATCATTTAATGTTGTTTTTGACTCTTGACCTCTTGTTAACTTGCTATAGCAGGTCATTCTTCAATGCAATTTTTAATGAACACCGTAAATTAACTCATATTTACTTTCTCTTTCGTCCATGTAATTTAATATTTTGTGCAACTACATATATAAAACAATAATTGTGTGTCGGCCGGAAAGGAAGGACACAGTGTGTCTTTGTCTGTAGACGATGACACCACCATCGCTGGCGATCTAGATGGTGACACCGACGACGAATGGTACATTTAGGACGAAGAATGGTACATTTAGGAAGCCGATAAAAGCTCGTTCTCTCAAATCTCTTCTTTGTGTAAATTAAATCCAATGAGGATACAATCCCTAAGGACGCAGTATGTCCAGGTCTGTAGACGATATAGAAGACAGCACTGCCGCTGGCGATCTAGATGAGGACACCGACGACGAATGGTACATTCAGGACGGAGAATGGTACATTTAGGACGGAGAATGGTACATTATGAAGCCGATAAAGTTCGTCTTTTAAATCTCTTTTGTGCAAATTAAATCCAAGGAGGACACAATCCCTAAGGACACAGTTTGTCCAGGTCAGTAGGACGTAGACGACACACCGCTGCTAGCGATCTAGACGAGGACACCGACGATGAATGGTACATTTAGGACGGAGAATGGTACATTTAGGAAGGAGAATGTACATTTAGGACGAAGAATGGTACATTTAGGAAGCCGATAAAAGCTCGTTCTCTCAAATTCTTCTTTGTGTAAATTAAATCCAAGGAGGACACAATCCCTAAGGACACAGGTGTCCAGGTCTATAGGCGATGTAGATGACTCCACCACCGCTGGCGATCTAGATGAGGACACCGACGACGAATGATACATTTAGGACGAGAATGGTACATTTAGGACGGAGAATGGTACATTTAGGAAGCCAATAAAAGTTCGCCCTCTCAAATCTCTTTTTGTGTAAATTAAATCAAGGAGGACACAATCCCTAATTTTAGTTATTGCTTAGCAGAGTCTGCTTAGTTGTTGTAAAATTGTGGTGTTGCTTCTGTGACACTTTCATCTTTAATCTCATGTTTTCTATGAATATGTGTTTGATTTGATTTAGTTATCTTTTCGTAATTAGTTTTTTTGTTTCATCTAACAATTTAATATTTTTGTTATAAAGCTACATGCCATGGTGGTGGTGGGGAAGGAGAAAGGAGATGAGAAGAAAAGAAGAAGAAGTTCCGGTTCGCGGCGGACTTCATCGAGTTCCTCAATCAAGCGGAATTAAACCTAGAGTTCCTTAATTGAATTTGATCATGATACCCTTTTGTATTTTTCAAACGGCTAGTAGAATTTCTCGAGCCCTCCTCAATCAAACGGCTAGTAGACTGTTTGCTAGTCTCGAAATTTATTTGTCTTTCTATTCCTCACTTTTTGTACTCTCTTGCTATATATACAATAGTTTTCTTGTTTCATAGTACTATGTTTATTCTGAAATATAGAATAGTTGTCTGAAAAATAATTTTTTTGTTCTCAAGATGTCTACTCGTGTGGTGGAAATGTAGAAGACGTAGAAGATTGGTTGCCAGCTCCAAATGAAACCTTCATTCGAGTATGTTGCGCAGGATGGTAGATCAACTGTCGACGATTTCAGCTGATGTTGCATCGATCAATTCAAAGCTTTGTTCAATAGAAATTAACAAATAAATTTCTCTCGACATTTGGAGAAGATTGAAGAATCTACAGCTTTGAAGAAGGCATCTTCATCTGGTAGTATTTAATAATGTGAAGGTGGTTTCCGTTGAATCTTCCGATGAGGAGGACGTGGTGCTACAGTCTCATAGTAAAGCATTGGACCGAATTCTCGCATTGTCCCTACAGAAGAAACTGACTTTAGCAGTTCTTCGAAAAGAATGCGTGGAAATTTAGATCCGGTCACACCATCGAAAAGTTTAACAAGGTGTTCGACCTCGAAGCCTAGCAATTCTACTGGTGGCTCTTCGAGTTATTATGACTATATTTTTGCCGATGATAGTCCTGACGAGTAAGTAATATGAGTTTTGATTTAACTCCAACAGTTTTTCTGCTAATTTATTCATTTCTTTTCTTAGAGAAATAATATCACCTTGCAACAAAATCTATGTGTCTCGGTTTGAGATGAAGACCTTAGCTCCTTTAATGAGAATTAAAAATGGGATATGTATATATAGTATATTTCTTCTTAGATGCCATATATATTTACTTCGATTCCATTGCTGACATTTTTAATGATTTATTCAGATTGTAGGCATTGTCTCTGCTTTTCTCACCGCGGAGGAACAGAAAAGAACCTCCAATAAAGCTAATGTATGGTTTTTACCAATAAGGATATCGGTGTGTGAGCATTTTATTCTTTATTGCATATGTATTAACAATTTTCTCGTTTGTTTGTCCTTCGTAATGTATTAATTGATGTGTATGTAGAAAGAAACTTTACCTCCATCCGACAAAAGCTTCATGAAATATGGAAGAAGTACAAATATTTTCAGGATTACTAGGATCTTTAAGCTCTTGTAACGAGGTATTAATGTATTTCTGTTTAAATATTAATCCTAATTTTCTGAAAATTTTCTAATTTGTTTACCTAATTAATCCTGATTCAGATATACATACCATTCTTTGGACAGACACTATACTCTTGCAAGAGTTCTGGTTAAAATAAGGACTGTTGAAATTTGGGACTCACTTGCTAAGATGATCCGATTCAAAACAAACAGTCATAAAAGAAATAGTAAGCTGATATTCATCAATTTTTATGAATTGGTACAAGATACGCGGTTATCTAATACATATTGTATTCTGGTAATTGTAGCTTTCAAATTTGGATCTCTTTCTCGAAGAAGAGATTTTGAAGTTGAGAGATGCTAGGTTCAGCTTTTCTACTTTTGCAATAAAACGTCGTTCTTATGTTCCCCGCCAAGGCAATTCTGTTGATTATGGGATTTTTGTAATTGCATTCATGAAAGATCGATGTAGTCTAGACTACCGTTCTCCAATGTAAGTCTGAAAATATGTCGTCAAAAACTTACACTTTTAGAGCAATATTTTGATGTTATGTTTGTTATACAGTTTGATGCGGGAATGGAAAGACGCAAAGCTGCTGAATGTATTACAACTTCAGAGCACAATGAAGTACTAAAAGGAGTCCAATCTGAAATGATTGAATATGGAAGACGATGATTTTTTTCTTCTTCTTTATATCTAATGTATTATGTTCATTTGTTTTGTTGAGTTGTAATGACATTTTGCCAAACGGCTTCGATTCTTTTTATTAAGCAGAATCATTTTTGCCCTTTAAATTAATATAATTAAGCAGAAAGGAGTCTTTTACCCTTCCATAGAATGACAATTTTGCCCTTCTAATTAATTCAAAACACCCTCGAACCTTTTATTACAAAAAAAAAAAAAACCGTTTCGATTCTTCCTCTTCTTACATACTCTACTCTGTACTCAAACCTAGGTCATTCTCCTCCAAAATCTTCAAACCTTCTCTCCATTTGCAATCTTCACACCATGTCGGCATCAGCGGCAGAATCATTACCGGCCATCACCAATTAGAGAAGATGCACCAGTTACAGAAAATCCAAAAGGGAAAGACGGGAGAACATCGAAACCCTATTTAAGTAGTTTCTCAGAAGAAAAAGGGAAAAGTTGCTAAACAAAAGAAGTGCAAGAAGAAGTGCAAATAGAAGGTATAACTTTGAGTTTATGTTCGCAAATTTGTAATATTACACGGAGAATGACATTCTCCGTCATAAAATGCATTTGAATGTCATTCTCCGTGCCATTTGAAACGGAGAATGACATTCTCGTGTTAGTTTACACGGAGAATGTCATTCCCAGTGTTAAAACCCATAAGAATGGCCATTCTTCGACCTAATTTTTGTTTTTTGTTTAGAAAAAAATCTGTCAGGAATAAGGATTCAAGACTTTTCGTTCTACCTTCAAGCCAATGCTAAATATGGAGGAGGTCAATCAAGATGTTGGCCGTTTACCTGAGCCAGTTATTGATTCTTTGAAGAATACCGGTTTCTGGAATTTTGTCAAGATTTTCTACCAAAACAGAGTCTATGTCTCCGAATTGGCCAAGGTAACGGAAGGGCTTGAGAATTTAATTACAAGTTACACAGAAGAAGAAGATGGCGTCAGGTGCTTTGAATTGAGCACCACTGTTAAAATCGTGCCAAGCGTCGACGATATGGCAGTCATCTTCGGTCTACCGCTGAATGAAGAAAGCGATAACGATATTTTTTTACAGAAGATTGATAAAGAAAAAACAACATCAGCCCACACCCCCAGCATCATTGAGCCTGTGTAGAGATCACTTCAAAGATTGCTGGTTAATTCTAAGGGTAAACATGCAGAAGTCACGAATAAGGAAGTGAGAGACAAGTTCTTTGAATTGTTACGACGGCTTCGTGGCGGAGATAATGCTGTTAATCTAGATGATTTGGCCAAGCTAATAATCTTTCACTTGTGCCAAACAGTATTCTTCATAAAGTTTGGCGGTTCAAATTTGTCGTACAGATTCTTAGCCTTGGTAGACAGTGTGGACGCCATCAACATTATATACTGGCCAAGGTTAATCCTGGCATATGTAATGGATAGCATAAAGTGGAGTAAAAGCAAAACTGAACGGAGGGATTACTCAATGGCTTTCCACAAATTGGAAGGTTGCACAATATACTTCCTCTATTGGTTTGCAAAACATAGTAAATTTGTGGAAAGGAAGTTCGCCCCAATTCCTGATTACCCAAGATTTTTCACATGGAATGTGTACGAAATCTCAAACTTCCTCAAGGCCGAATATCACAACAAAATAAGATCGAAGATGATATTGGAAGATCTGGTTATACCTGTTGGGGAAGAAGAAGGGCACAAAGAAGATGAGCCACCTATAGAAGAAGTTAAAAAAGAGAGAAAAAGAACACCAAGAAGCAGGTGGGAATAATTTTGATGAACAACGGATACCACAGCATCATGAAATAGGCGCTGTAATGGACGACTCAGCAAAGGAATTGGAGGATTTAAGAAGACATCATTTTAATATTCTTGTACAGAATGAAGAACTCAAAGAAAAGTTAAAAGAGATGGAGGCACAAGGAGCACAGTTACGTGCAGCCAACCTTGAGAATGCCATACTCAAAGAAAAGATGAAAGAGCTCGAGACAGAAGAAGTGCAACAACGTGCAGTCAACGTTGTGATGGAGGGCTCTGTGTATGAACTGGAGGATTTGAGAAGACATCATTCTGATATTCTTGCGCAGAATGAAGAACTCAAAGAAAAGTTAAAAGAGATGGAGTCACAAGGAGTGCAGTTATGTGCAGCCAACCTTGAGAATGCCATACTCAAAGAAAAGCTGAAAGAGCTCGAGGTAGAAGAAGCGCAACAACGTGCAGTCAACGTTGTGATGGAGGGCTCTGTGCATGAATGAGAGGATTTGAGAAAGCAGAATTCTGTTCTTATTGCAGAGCTACATACACAAGGTAAAATCTTTTTTATTTCAAATTTCTGATTTGTAATCTTCCAGGAGAATGGCTATTCTCCGTGGATTATAACACGGAGAATGGCATTCTCTGTGTTATTTGAAATGGATAATTGCTATTCTTTATTATTTCGATACTGGGAAGGTTATTCTCCGTGTAATTCAGTTCATCGTGCATCGTCAGAGGAATGGAACGCCTTGAGGCAAATGAATTCCTTGAGCCAAATCACTTCATCGTGCATCGTCAGAGCATAGAAACCGTTGGATGACTCCTTGAGGCAAATCACTTCATCGTGCATTGTCACAGCAAGAGCAAGATGAATTTCGTGCATCGTCAGAGTAAATCACTTCATCGTCAACGTGCCAAGGAGGAGCTTGAGACGAAGGAACTCCTTGAGGCAAAGAAACTCCTTGAGACAAAGGAATACCGTACATAGTCCGAGCGAATCAACGTGCGGACGCTTCGACAGAGTGTGGGTTGGTAATCAACCCAAAGCTTCAGTCTTCTGAAGGACTTCACCACCAAAGCTTCTTCGAACGAGGAGATCGACAACCAAGAGGAAAGCGTCTTGCCAAGACGGAGGATCGGTAGAGTCCATCTCCACAAGAAAAGCTAAGTGAGACGAGAACAAACTCTTCCTATACTACTGCCATTTATAGGCAAGGAACAACTCGGACTCATGCGCCAAGTTGCAGTCACTTCGAATTCAATTCAATTAATTTGCATCAATACCAATACATCTGCCCCTTCTCAAGTAAAGCTAAGTAAGACTAAAACAAACTCTCCCAACTACTGCCATTTATTGGCAAGGAACAACTCGAACTCATGCGCCAAGTGGCAGTCATTTCGAATTCTATTCAATTAATTTGCATTATTTATGGTGCACATCATTAGGACGGGTTGCGACCGTCCAGTGTTGTGATAAGCTATGATATCAGTAAGTTTGGGATCCTTCGGATATTGGACTAGCAACCCATATCGAAGCGATCATAGGCTTACACATAAGGATGCCAAAGATGCATTACGGTGTGAAACACCGTGACCTTCATATAGATAGGGCCGTTGGGCTGAGATTAGCTCTGGGTGCAGGCACAGGGCCTGCCACCCTTATGCATATGTTTAAGTTTACGGTTAGTTGGTTGAGTGAAATGATATGATTTCTAATGTAAAGTTCTAACCTTGCAGTCTAGGCGAAATGGGACAGAGATGAGCACGATCACTATGTTTATGTTAAGATTATGTCTAACTGTATCTGCCGCAGGGACACGGTAGTGGACAAGTTCAGGATATGTTCGGCTCGAGGCGGGGCTCGGCTTGGACGTGCCGAGGCATGGAGTCCTTAGCGTTCAAGAGGAGCTACCGCATTGGCGTTCAGACTTGCGACATGGAGATGTTCAGCCGAAGACTACTTGTTGGCTATAAAGAGGCATAATGTATGGAACAATGTAATCCTTTGTGAACTAGAGAGATCATGAGCGTTGTAGCCAATTGGCATGTTAAGTTGGGCTATTCAGAGCTATTGTAACCTTCAATTCATTATCAATAAAAGGGATTCTTGTTGTATACTACGTTTTCCTTCCGCTGCTTATGTTATCAATTTGAACTATAAACGCTATTATGAATCTGTTATCTTGCCTTGCACGAGCGTAACTCCAGGCTCGTGCATCATTACGCCCCAGCGAGGACGATGATTCGGGTGAAATCTAAGCGAGGGAGAGCGATTTTCCGGATCGGGGCGTGACAAAGGGTTCCCAACAGTTGACTCATCCAAGTCAATGGGGACTCCTATGGCAACAACGACAAAACTTGATAACGATGAAGACGGTATCTCGGTCGACATTCGTAAGTATCGAGGTATGATCGAGAAAATTTAACAGTAGAATTAATATTAAATCTACATGGGCTTTTCTGTTAATTTAAAATTTATAATATAATTGAAACTAATATTACGAAAATGCTATTTGGCTTCCAAAAAAATTTGGGTGATACCATCTTCCATTATGTGGCATATGACATGGTTGCTAACATGACAGCTGACATGGCAAAATTTAACAATAAAATTAATATTAAAATTAAAATTAATAGTAAATAATAATTTAATATTAAATTAACATTAATTAATATTAACATTAACATTAATATTAACATTAATATTAATATTAACATTAACATTAGCATTAGCATTAACATTAACATTAACATTAATATTAATATTAATATTAATATTGACATTAACATTAACATTAACATTAAAAAAATTAGGTAATTAATTTTTGGGGTTAAAATTTGCCATATCAGCTGTTATGTCATCTACCATATCAGATGCCACATAATGGGATATGGCATCACCCAAATATGTTGGGAGCCCAAACGACTAATTGCTAATATTAATACAATGGCATTACCGTTATTTCCTACTTAATTCGTACCTTGTTCGGTCACACCCCTCCACGAGCAGGTTACACCCCCGAAACGAGGGGTTAAATAGCCTTTTCCGAATAAGAGAACCCATCCGACTAGAGAGAAACAAATGAGAGAAGAAGAACAGTCGTAATGGAGAGGAGCAAGAGCAAGTTCAACTGCAGCGGATGGGTCTTCATCCCTATCGAGATTCTCTCGATGATACTGGTACCATCGGGGATGTCGGCAAACGAGGTAATGTGCAACGTGGCCCCAGTTTACCGTTCGTGGTAGAAGGCGCTCAACGGTCCCCTAGACTATTGGTCTAACGTCGACTTGGTACAGTGGTGCCGGAGGACCCAGCAAACCGCTGAGATTAGTTTGACCGTTAAAGAAGCTCGTGGCTCGCAGTGGAGGATATCTAGGGTCCTTCTCCGCGTACAAGCTCGACGAAGCAGCCTTCTGTTTGCATGTTTAAGGCCAGTACAAAATTTTATTTGGTCTTATTCTATACTTTATTTTTTTCTATTACAAAATTTTACGTATACTTTTGTTAATTTCTATTGATGTTTTCCTATTTTTATAATGCAGTGGTAAATTTCTAAGGGTGCTGCGCATTCCGAAGTACGACGTGAGTGATGAAACTTTCTTGAGATACGTGGAGTTTCTTTCGGTGCTGGAAGAACTCGACATTAGCTACTGACTCTATATCATGTCGACTGGAATATTTTTCGCCGAAAAGTATTGCCACCGTCTGGTCAAGCTGAGGAGGAACATGCCCCCTCCTGATTTTATGCTCAGGAACAGATTCGTACTGGACATGCAGAACGAGATGGAGGGAAAGACCGTGGCTGATTCGATGCCGCGTCTCGAGCACCTACAGATGGGATTCGACATGTTCAATGGAGACACGCTGCGATCTATCATATGCAACTGTAAGGGTCTTCGCGTGCTCGACATACGTGGGTGCTTCAACATGCACTTCGACGACGACCTCTGGAAAATTTGTTATTTAATACAGACGTTTAAACGACCCTTTGATGATGTAATCCCAGGGGAACCTGGATACGAGATGTATAGTGATTTAGATATCTTCAATCATTCCTGGGGTGAATGGTGAAAACATTAGCATGCATGCATGCATTTCTTTATTTTTTCACTAGTCTACATATACATACTTTGTACATATTTAATTAGAATATTATAAAGTCAGTTGTCATCTTTTTGTCTTTTTCAGGTGACTATTTATATGTCAATAGATTCGAAGTACAATTTTTTTTAATTTTTGTTTTCTATTGAGACTAATAACCTTTAGAAAATGGTAATGAAAAATAAAATTTATTACCATTGGAACATAATATTATATGGAAAAATAAAACTTGCATGCAAACTTTATTCCTTTGAGTCTTAAACATAAATGACATGCAAGTTGACATTCCTGACATAATAACATCATGTTTATAAATACTCAAGGGTATTTTAGGAATTCAAAAGTTTCACCACCAACTTATAATATGAATTTTATCCAATTATAGTTAAATACGCTTCTAACTCATTTCGTTAAGGTGCAAGATATTTTTTCTGAGTTCGATTCTCCATTTTGACAAAATTTTACTTTTGTCAGTAATTTTTTACATGATTAATTTTTTATAAATAAAATGGACTGTGATATAATGACGCCTAAGACGGCTCACTTCTGAGATTTCGACATTTCCCAACACAGATTTTACCATTAATAGAACATCTCAGTGTAATCATATCCAAGAGATTTCGACATTTTCTAACACAGATTTTACCTTCTTCAAGATGAATTATGGCGGTACAAATTCCACTCATATTAGTGGTATCAGTGCCATTCACCATAATTAATGGTGATCGATACGAAAACATTGGTTTCTTTTTCACAACCCTTTAAAATCTCTTTATACAGCCAAACTATTCATCTTCACCAGCCTTCAAAAAGTAATTTATATAGATTCAAAACAAAGCTAAACAGCCAAACTATTTAAAATTTACAACCCTACAGAACAGTCTCAAATGTACCATTCTCCGTCCTAAATTACCATTCTCCATCCTAAATGTACCATTCTCCGTCCAATATGTACCATTCTCCGTCCTACATGTATCATTCTCCGTCCTATCTTCGTCCTAAATGTGTCATTCTCCGTCCTAAATGTACCATTCTCCGTCCTATATGTACCATTCTCCGTCCTACATGTATCATTCTTCGTCCTAAATGTACCATTCTTCGTCCTAAATGTACCAGTCTTCGTCCTAAATGTACCATTCTCCGTGTTAGAGGAACGGAGAATGGCCATTAACAGTCCCAAAAATTGTTCCATACTAAGTTAAAAGCATATAATAGCACCCAAAAAATGTTAACAATAAAAATTCTACAGAACCCAAACACCATACTCGAACCTAGGCCTTCCATGTAGAAGCCAAACAGCACAATCAACTAAGCTTGGAATAAGAAATATCCCCAACTTCCAATAAGGAATAAGAAATTGAATATCCCCAACTTCCAATAAGGAATAAGAAGAGTCGGTTAGGAACGTGTATATATATACATAGGGGTCCCTATTCATCTTAGTAGGTTGCACATTTAACATGGCTCCAAAAAGATCATCTGGTTGGGAACCATTGCCAGAGTCTCTTCCAGTCGTCGCCGAGTCTCTCCGTATGGAGCACCCTCTGTGCCGCCTCCGGCCCATGACTGGCTGGCAGCGGCTGCGGACTTCCTGACCTCCTGCGGGTTGTCACTGGAGGTCATCGTTCGACCTCTTCATCCGGCGCCCAACTTTGACCTGTTGTCGATCACTCCGGAGGAACGAGATTCTCTTGAGAAGAGGGAAGCGTTTCGCCGTCTGTGCCATAGGACGGGTGTGCGCACCTTGCAGGACTTTGCGGAGATCCTCCGCGAGGCCAGTGAGGGGTAGACCTCTTATTTTTTTGTTTTTTTTTTGTTTTTTACAGTTTTTTGTCCTCCACTTGTATACTTCGCCGTAGAATGTTTCGGCGACGAAGCTGGAATTTAATGCAATATAATATTTTGTTAACTCAATTTGGTTTCGGCTACAAGTGACTAACTATTTTATCTATTTTTCAATTAACAAATCTTGTTACGTCAAATCCATATATCAGCGACGATATCCCCATCAATGACTTGTTACGTCATAGAATTGATTATGCTGCAAGCGTCAATCTTGCCGTCAAATCCATCTTAAATATGATTACAAAGTAAAATAGAGGACAACTTTGACTGTTTCAATTTTACTTATTTCAAGTACATAGTCTTGTTACCAAGTCGTCAAACGTTCAAAAATTTAATCAAATATTCAAAAAATGGAAATATTGAGATTAAACTTCACATTCTTAAATATGTTGTCAATTTTTTTTAATTAAACATGTTTCCACCACGTTTTTTTGCCAAATTTTTTAATAACTTATACGAAACACGTGGATATATACTAGTAATAATAGTAATAAATTTAATTTTGGAAAATAGTTTTTAAAATTAGGGTCTCAAAATTCCAAAGGTTTATGTAGTGATTTCACATGGATATATACTAGTAATAATAGTAATAAATTTAATTTTGGAAAGTAGTTTTTTTAATTTAATAGTAATAAATTCGGTCGTCTTATACTAGTAATAATAGTAATAAATTTAATTTAAGACTCAAAACTATTCTAATTTTTTCTACTTTCCAAGGTCATATAAGACAGTCGAATTTTTTCTCTTCTTCTCTCAAACCCTCTTCCTTCTCCCAAATCCTCTCCCAAACCTTCTTCTTATCAAAATGCCGCCGAAGAAACAACGACCGTCGCCGAAGGAGAAGAATCCACAAAGGGATGCGATACAGGCCCGAAGGGCAGAAGTTGCAAGGGCGGCAAAATCCAAGATTATGGTCGCTAGGACAGAGGCCGAAAGAGCAGCGGCGGAAGCAGCGGCGGCAGCGACGATGAAAGCGGAGGCGGCAGCCAAGCCACCTGCAAAAAAGGCTAAAAAACTCTTTGCTCGACAAAGACCGAAAAATCTATCTTCGATACAGAGTCGTCGGAAGACTCAACTTATGAAGATCGAAGGCGTACTCAAGCGAAGGCTAAGGTGGCAACGGATACAGAGTCATCAGCGTACTCTGAGGATTTTAAATTCTCATCAGAAGAGAAAAATAAAGAGGAAGAACAATCATCAAATAAGTCCCAGGATGGAGAGGAGGTAAAAAAATTTAAAGACTATAAATCTAAGAAGATTTACATTAAATATTTCAAGAAAAATGCTGTTATGCCTGAAAGATCAATTAAGATGGATGATGTCGAAGACGAAGCTTTCCTGGATATATTGAAATTCTATCAATTGGAGAAACTGAACAAATCCTGTCATGAAAAAATCTTCCAAACAATAGTAAGAGAATTTTACTCAAATCTTCCGGCTGAAATTAAAGAAAAAGAAGAGGATCAACAACTGGTATTTCTGAGAAGGAAACTAATTAGGGTAAATGCTGCTGTCATCAACGAATTTTATGGATTTGATCCAGTTCCTGAGTTTGATATGAAAGATATTGATAATGTTTCCATGACGGATGCAATTCATGAGATTACAGGTGTATCAATGGGTGCCAAGACCCCTCAAAATGAATACAAAGATTAATTAAAAACTTTGTATAAATTGTTGCATGCCTACGTATCTCAAACACTCAACCCTACTGGACATGAGTTTTCCATCCATCCTGAGTGAGTAAATTTTTTTTATTATATGGGGAAAAAAAAGGATGGATATAGGTTCCTACATATTTAGTAGAATAATGCATCTCGTGGGAAAACCAACTGCAAGGACAGCTCTCCCTTTCGGAGGATTTGTATGCTCGATGGCTAGTAAACATTCTGTCCCAAGCTTAGCAGGGGATGTTCATATTAAAAACAAAGGTCCCATGAGAAAACTAACCTTCACTCGAATGTTTGGAAAATGGGCAGCAGCTGCAAGCAAACCATCAACATCTGGAAAGCCATTAACTTATGGAATAAAAACACTAAGGACAGGGTTGATGATCTATACAATTTTGTTGCTGCAAACTTTGAGAATGTCTTCAAAGAGATGAAGACTATATTCGACAACCAGAAATTGATTCTGGATAAGATTAACCAGATAGAGGTTGAATTTGCTGACCAAGAATAAGATTTTTCTTCCCTCGTGAAGAAGGTAAATGGGGCTAGCCCAAACTCTTATGTAAAAATACACACTGTGTACATTGACACTTTAATGCTAGCCATCACTTTGATACTTCTATTTATGTTTCTGGAAGTCATTTCTACATATACAGTGTGTCTATATACTGACTATAATTTTTCTTAATCCGTCCCTCAAGGTGTAGGTGAAGGATATTTTGAGAAAGAAGAAGAAGAAAAAAAATAAGAAGAAGAAGATGGAGATGGCTATGAAGATTCATCTTTTGAGTTTTGAATCTTTTATTTTAATTTGGAAGTAATATTTGACTTGTAATATGGTTCTGAATATTTGTTGGTCATGGCGGTCAAACTAAATTTTGTGTTTAAAATATTGTAAGACTAAACTTTTCGCTTGTACTAAGTGCATAGTTCGTAATTTGTTTGGAAAATATAATATGTCTTGAATTTAGAGTAGGTCTGATATTTATTTGAATTATTGTATTGTGAATTATGCAGGTTCTATGTTGAATTACTAACGTGGATTGGGCAGATTACTGTAACGTAAATTATGCAGTTTATTGGACTTGGAATGAAGTATACTTAATTTGATTATAATTTTTGGTTGAAGCGTTTATTTGATTGGCAGTTGGCCTTCATAGATGATATTGATATTTTTGTGTATTCCTTTGATTTACAGATGCCCATCACAGATTTCATGAGTCCTGGGTGTATTCCTAGGGTTTACAGATGGCCTCATTACGGATGCATTCCTGGAATCACTAAAACTTTATTTGATTGTAATGTGTTTTGCTTTCTGTAAAAAATCATTACATCGATGCCATCAATATGAATTCGATGCCAGTGCCTGTTCATCCCTTGTTATTGCTGAAGAAAAATTGTAATCCTGTATGTTCATCCCTTGTTATTGCTGAAGCATAATTGTAATCCTGCATGTTCATCCTTCGTTATTGCCATCAGTACATCGATGCCATCAGTATGAAGTCGATGCCAGTATAATGCATAATGTAATGTAAGAAAAATTCTCTTTGATAGTAGGTTAATTATATTCAAACACTCGCAAGAAATTTTGTGCAGCCATACAGTGGAAGCCTGATAAAATGATATTCAGATTTTCTTGAACATGATTTAATATTAAATAAATATACTTTGGTAAATGATATTAAAATACTGTAAATATTTGGTAAAAAAAATATGAGATACTTGAACATTTCCAGTCCTAAATGTACCATACTTTGTTAAAAGCACAGAGAGTGTCCATTCTTCGTTTTCAAAGAACGGAGAATGGCCATTCTCCATGTTAAAGGAACGGAGAATGGCCATTCTCCTTGAGAATGGCCATTCTCCGTATTAAAAGCAAAGAGAATGGCCATTCTCTGTCCATTCGCCGTGTTAAAAGCAAAGAGAATGACCATTCTCCGTCCATTCGCCGTGTTAAAAGCAAAGAGAATGGCCATTCTCCGTGTTAAAAGCAAAGAGAATGGCCATTCACCGTCCAAAAAAATAGTCTCTTCGAAAATATTATCATTAGAAAAGTAAAAAATATTTCGTCCGATCAATACAGATTTTTTTTTAAATATGTGAGCAGATGATCCGCCCGACCTCAGAAGCAGGTTTCCTCAGTTCACCACCACCACCATGACATGTAGCTTTATTAACAAAATATTAAATTATTAGATGAAAAATAAGATTTCTGACAATGGCATGGACAGTAAAATTAGAGCGGCGTCTCTGGTACTTCTTTTTGTTCTAGGAGATTTCGACGACGTCCGACGTGAACCGGACCGATTCTTCTCGGAACAGCTGGTATTTCTCGTTGTACTAGGAGGGCTCGACGACGTTCGACGCGATCCGGACCGATTATTATTTCCTTCTTCATCTCCGTTTCTCTTTCCACCACCACCACGAACACCACCACCACCACGGCCTGTAACCAAAAATAAATTATGAAATATTAAATTGGATGGACGAAAGAAAGAGTAAATATGAGTTAATTTTGGGTGTTTATTAAAAAATTTAAAGTGAAGAATGACCTGCTTAAGCAAGTTACCAACAGGTCAAAAGTCTAAATCAGCATTAAATGATATTTCTATTCTATTATTCAATCCGAACCATTGGATCAACATCCAACGGTCCAAATTTCGGATGTATCGATACATCCTTTTCCAGGGGATGTATTGTAGAACGACCCTATATATATATATATATATATATATATATATATATATATATATATATATATATATATATATATATTGAAAGAAGGTAAAATTGTGGCGAATGCTCCCTCCGGGAATCGATGTCCTGACCACTTGGGCCGCATGCATCTCTGTTGACCTCTAAGATATATATATATATATATATATATATATATATATATATATATATATATATATATATATAAACACAAAAAATATAAATAAACCGAAAAATCGAATAAACCAAAAATCGAACCGATTTAATTCGGTCCGATTTGATTCGGTTATGGACCATTTCGGTTTCGATTTTGCTTATTCGATTTTCGGTTATTCGGTTCGATTTGAACCAAATTAACCGAATGTTCACCTCTAGTTTATTGGCAGTGACTAATGTAAGGGCATGGATTACTTACAAATTTATCATATTCGAAATAGTATATTAGATTTAATATAATTTATATTCTGCGCATATGAAGTTGCAATTCCAATTTTTATATGCCTTAATCTTATAAAATGGAGCATATCACTACAAAAAAAGTGTCTTTCTGGGATGCCAAAAATCCGTCTTAAAAAGCACAAATCAGTCCTAAATTGTAATTTGGGACAAATTTTAGGACGTAATGTAACAGTGCTATTAGGGTGGCATGGCAAAAAGTTTTAGGACGAAAAATACCGTCCTAATTTGGTTTTAGGGTCGAAAAATCTAACCGTACCAAAAGAGTTTGAATTATTATATGTTTATGACGGTTTAATAAATTGTCCCAAAATAAAGAGTTTGTGACGAATAACATCCGTCCTAGAAGAATTTACCTACGTCACAAAAGGATATCGTTTATATCTAGGACAATTACATAACCGTCCCAAAAGTAATACTTATGAAATTATTGTTTGTATTTTCCAGCTATAAACATACAATTTAAATACACATTTAACATAATTCATATGATCATGGTTGTTGTCGAGCTTGTCCTCGGACGTATCTCCAAGAGTCGGAGCTCCCATACAAAAAAAGCTTAACAACATCAAGCATTTTTTTACTATCATTTACACATATTAATTAAGTAGAAGACAACAAAATCAATATGTAACTATAATGTTCAATTGGTAAACAACAGAAAAGTTTAACATTAAGCATCATTTACCATCGTTTACAAAATAAATCCAAAATACAATACATCACCCATACCACCACTTACAAAATGAACCCATCATCTCCACTATTACATACAAAATTATGAACCCAAAAGATGAAGCACTAAACCATGTTTTTGAATCATCTATTAAACATTCACAAAATTAACCCAAATTTTTTTCCATCACAAGAGTCGTCGCTCATCATTTAAGTAAATTCATAATGCTTTTGAAGGACCTGCAAATGAAATTAAGACATGTCAATATATTAACATGGACTACTAACTATAGAAACCACCAGAAAAGAAAGACAAGAAGTTCCAAACTGTACATACAAATTTGTACAGACTAGACTACATTATTTTGTGAATGTTTAAATCATACGGGCTTCAATAAATTTTACATAAAACCCTAACAGAAAAATGCAATCAGAAGCTAATAAAAATGGCGTTAATTATAAGCATTATAGCAGCAAGATGTGCAATACGCCATTGTAGAAACTAGAAAGACATGGAAAGCTATTAATCATAATATGATAATTGCATAAGATCACAGGTAATAAGAGTTGATTAGTTTTTATAGCAATTAGGGATTGAATTTGCAGTGGAACATTAAATGCTACAAGTGAGAAGTACTACCTATTGTTCTGTATCCTTATGACCAAGGTGTGCCAAGTAGATTAGTGTTTCTCTCATGATCTGCAAGAATGTGCCATAAGGAAACCCATTTAGATTCGAGACAATAAATGATCACAAATAATAGAAATACAAAATAAAGAGTTGCATATTAATCGCCTTGGATATAATAGACGGTCAACATTTTAGCTGATTCATTTTCTAGACAGTTCTTGGTGATGTAATAACTTTCATTTTCTATATACAGTAGATTAATAATAACAGCTTGTATATTTCAATAATGCTAAGCTTCAGGTTGTATGGAACATAGATAATTCAAATAAATTTTTTTTTGCTAGTTTACCAAAAAGCAAATAACCAAAACAAACACAACAGAGAAAACCACAAAACTTATTTCAAAAACTGCATTACAAAGAATAGATAGAAGAATCATGTACCCCATGAAAATTGGTATCTTTCCTAACAGACTTCAGCTGACCTTGATAGTCTTTTGGAGGAATTTACTTGATGCAACAAATACCAAATTATGCCCCAACCTCCAACTAGCCTTCTAATAATATGAAAAAAATCATCTTACTTGACCAATAAATAGTACTAACTTAGAGGGCTAACACAATGTTGACATCAGGCCCTCCAAGTTGGCAAAACTCTTAGGAAGCTTTCTCAATTTTAAGAGAACTCAACGGCCATCCACGTTATGATGAAAAGTTACAAATAAGATGAACCACTCGTAATATAAAGCTACCTATTATATGATATCGCCAATATAAATAATTATAAATAGAACAATTCAATTACAATTGGCACTTCAAAGAAGTAGCTTATACTATATGATATTTTAATTGTAATTTGTTACTACATGACCAGTTACCAAGTTGAAGTAGATTTAACAATTGGAAACAAGACTGATATATATTTCAAGGCTGATATATATAAACATAAACTACAGTATTTATAAGAAGAACCAACTTACTTTGAACCTCCATGAAGGATTATCCTACCAAAGTAATGAGTTATGGTTCCAAGGGTGAAAGTAACGAAAATAACACACAGCTGGACAATAGATTGGAATGGTACATAAGTAGAGAAAACCAATATCCAAACTGATCCAACTAAAGATGAAAGTAGGAGGATGAGGTATAAATATATGGGATTGGTCCCGAACTTAACAAAGGATTTCCCTTTCAAGTCATATGGAACAAGTCCAATATCATACCTCATGGATCAACTCTAGTTTAGTCTCACAGCGTTCTCAACAAAGACAAAGCGTTATACTAAGTGCCATCGTAATTGACAGCCTTAGCTTTATGCTCTAATACTTTATTCAGTCAGTACATAATATGTGGTATTCTGGTACTACGTACGTACATTAAAGAATATGGGATATTAAGGCAGGATGGTGCACTCGTGGAAGTCCTCTTGCAGGATTTGTGAGCTCTTGTATGTCATCCTCCTTCCTACATCTTTCAAAAGAAAGACTCATAAACCAAAGAGGAAAATATGTGCATGATGCTTCTTGTCACAGTCCATAGGCTGTATCTCAGCATAAGAGAGGTAATTCCAAGTCATGATGGCAACTCGTTGCCCATCATGTATGACCATGTAAAGTTATAGGATGATTAAGTCACTTATTCCCTAGCAACAAAAGTTTCATCGCCACTATATCAAGACTGCCTTAAGTTTATTTTCACTTGAATCTTGGTAAGTACATGCTCTATTACAAGAAAATAAGGCCCTTCCAACTATTGAAAAGACTATCCCTCCCCCTTCCCCCCTTTCAAGTATTAAACATAACATTATATACGTAGTAGCCATGTAATAGTATCGTGATTGTGATTATTCTGTATTTGTAATAACAGTGTACGCTCCCTACGCATGCCTTTGTAACCACTATCAATCACTTCTAACTTGTGTTTATCTAGTTTTCCTTACTTTTCTGCTTTCACCATACATAACAGATAAAATCATATTTGGCAAAATGGTGTTCTACAACAGCAAGCCTGCATCACAGTTTCTTAAGATAATATTTATGAAACCAACATATTTGTAGGATTTAAATAAGATGTCCACATCAAAAGGGTGATTTTTATATATTATCATTGAGAAACAATTTAAAAAAAAATCAAGAATTTGGAATTAATGTAAGAGAGAAGGCTGACCTTCATCAATCCCTGCTTTAATATGAAACCCATTATCATTGGTATAGCATTAAAAATACCAATCTGAACCAAGAACTGAGCATTCAAAGTAGCATCCAGTGTAGTGTTCCCCAAAATCTTAGCCTGACGTGAAATTGCTTCATCGAGACCAGATAATGCCTGATAAAAGGACATCTTAGGTTAGAGTTCCAAAGAGCTATGTATTCTTGTAAAACAATTATGAATTACTATGAACAACAATCATGTATATCATTGAGATAAAATATACTTGTTGTGAACAAAATTCTGAGGGCGAGATTACCAAATATACTCTTCCATACAAGAAAATGTAAATAGTAAGAATAGTCATCAACATCAAGAAGAAACTTCAGAAGTAACAAATTGTAAAACCATGAAAAAAATGTGAAAGAAAGAAAAAAGGCAGACCATTGTGCAAATGTAAAAACCAACAGTGGTGAAGAAGAATGACAACATCCTAAAGCAATCAAATAACTGTTCGAGCCAATAGACATCTCTACTTATGACTTGCTCTCCATTTCCACCAGCAACTTTTCCCTCAAACAAAGCAATTTGGTTCAAACCAACATCTCTACCTTTTCCAACCTGCAATATAACAAAATTTCAAGATATACCAACTGTGTCATACTTAAAATAGACATTTACACTCAACCTGAATATACTCATGGTGTGTGATGTTCCCTTGCCGCAACATGGAAGTAAATCCTAAAAAGTTATGCATTATAAGATGAAATCCACAAGAATGATGATAGTCTTATACTGTCAGGGTCAAAGAAATGCTTTGATTCTTTGGTGAAAAAGAGTTAGATTCATTACACAATGTCAGACTGATTAAGAAAAAGAGTTAGGTTCATTACACATGCTGATAACAAGAATTATGTTACAACTTATTCCTATTTCATACCATTTCTCTCTGTTTTGTTGAACGAACAAAGACCTTTAATCTTTTAACTTACTATTTTTGTTTTGTATTTCAAGTAGTTAATAAGCGTCATGTGACAGTTGTGCCAAGGTAGATAAGGGCTCAGATCATGTGAACTTCTCCTTGATAAAATCAGAGATGGAATATAATGGAATGGATCGATAATCTACATTACGACTGAGGGGGTATACACAATATGTATGTCTCTAACAGTCCTAGGTTAAGGTTAATCTCTCTAGACCTTTCTTTTTGAACTGTCCATATGTTCTTTGGTATTAATAAATTATATTCATTTATCTCGGAACACTTGGTAAAAGTAAATAGCATATGCGACACTTTTATTTATCGTAGGTGTTAACATAAATGCATTTAAGTAACAAAAAAGGAGAAAAAAGAGACATTTAGTACTAAAAATTGGTGAAAAAGAGAGCATATGGATGCTTAATAATAAGAAAAAAGAGCATCACAATAGTCTTTGTTACCAAGGTAAATAAGAGATGCACTACGATCCTCTTTGTATCGTGATAAATATTTAGTATTAGTTTTTTTTACATGAATCTTAACAATTGTAAATACTAAATAGATATACCACTCACAGGAAATGCCTTATCATGCTCTTTGATATCTGTAATACTGCTTAGTTCCTAAACTTGATGGGGAAAAAAACCTAATTGGTTCGATACTTTTATTTGAATAAGGTTTGGTTCAATACTTAATTATGTATCGGTTTGCCAATGGGACAACTAATCTTCTATGTTGTAATAGATAGGGAATCAACAAGGTAGTTCTAGAGAACATGAATATGATAAGCAAAATATACCACAATAATAAAAAAATATGAAACATATTAGTCTTAGTATCTAGATGAGATAGGGGCAATACCATATGATAGGTCAGAACAGAAATTTTAACTATGTACACTAGAAAACAAAATATGCTAGGCGCTGATTCTACGAAAGGGAAAGGAAAAAGAAATAAAACTACGAAATCACATTCATACTTCACACAATATTTTCCAAGCACTATTTCATGTTATGCTATTTATTCTCCTTTTGGCTCATTAATATGCGACAGATTCAGTAATATGCGAACCTTTTGCTCATCGAAACCCTAAAATTGATTGAATTGACCAAGGAACCCTAATGAAATCGAGGAAAAGAGGAATTTTAGAGGATTTGAGAGATTTTGTACCGCATCACGTCCGATTGCTTCTTCCTCAATAGCTCTAACACATGTACGTCCCTGAAAATTTCAAAAAAAAGCACACAAATCATAACCCTACCCCTAATTTTGAAATCGAAAGAAGAGAAGAAGTAAAACCCTAACTAGCTAGCATATAGCTCACCCGTGGTCGTGTCCCTCCTCTAGCTAGGGTTTGCGTGGATGGAGGAGGCTTGATGGAGAAGGAGACTACGGGAGGCAAGGATGGTGATGGTGGTGTCGTCATAGTGATGACGCGGGGGTGGTGGTGGAAGAGGACTTTCTCAGGATGGCTACGAGGAGGGTGGCATTGCATGGGAGTGAGGAGAGTCTCCATGGCTCAGGATGGCACCAACATGGGAGGGGCTTCCAGAAAGAGGGGAAGCAAATGATAAAGAGAGAGAACTTATGCAGGGAATGAAAAAAAGGTAAGGGGAATGAAAAGGTTTGATTAGGGTTAGGGAAGTTATGAGATCCAAGGGTGATGATTTCTGCTGAGACATCCAACGGGTAGGAGAGAATAGAAGAGAGGGAAAAAAATTCCCAAAAAAATGGTAATGAGCCGCCAAACATTTGGCATTCCCGCCTAGATTATTTGGGACCGTCCTAGGATTTATTTAGGACAAAAAATTTAATAGTCCCAAATAAGAGATCTATTTTTCAATCTGTCCCAAAATAATACTTTTTTTGTTACCAAAAACATAGCGGTCCCCAAAACTAAATTTTTAGGACGTTTTAGACTAGCATTCCTAATAGTATCGTCCCAAAAGCCAACTTTTTTGTAGTGTAGTGTAGCATGTATGAGGTCCATATGTTATGTTGCAAGTTGCAAGCATATTTGTTTCCAGCATGATCTGTAATTCCAGCATGTATGGATTAGTGAATGTTTTATGTACACATATTTTACATTGCAATTGCTTAATTGCACTAAGAATGAAGCTCTCATATTTAGTTACAAACACAAGTACCATATATTTAAATTCTTCATTTAAAATTATGCAAACTACAAAATTTTCTTTATTAAAAGAGAGATGACAACACATGGTTGGACATGTATTGCAATGAAGGGTGAGAACCCTTCATTATTGTCCCATTAATTATATTTATAAATTCAGTCTAGTTTTTTTCCAAAAAATATTGTACCAAAATTAATTTTAACTAAATTAGCTACAACGAAACAAATTTGGATAAATTAGATCGGAGACATGTTCCGCCTAGGGGTGCAACTCGGACGGGTTGGGTCGGGTTTGAGGTCAACCCGAGCCCAACCCGATGAATCATAAGTCTAGTCGAGCCCAAGCCCAACCCGATCTCGGGTTTAATATATGAAGCCCAAGACCAAGCCCGAGGGTCGGGTGGGTCGGATCCATCGGATTTATTGGGCTCTAATATAATATTTGAAATAATTTTCAACATAAGTAATATTAAACACACAATCAAATAGCAATCAGCCTTGATCGTTACAAATAGTAAACTGAATAAGATTTGGGATAAGGAGTTGAAGGGTTTGGTGAAGAAATTTAGGATTATATATATATATATATATAGATATATATATATATATATATATATATCTAAATATAAATATATATATATATTTATTATATATATATATTATTATATATTATATATATATAGCATAATAAACTATATAATGGTTAAGATAGATGCATGCGGCCCAAGTCGGGAGTTTCTCAGTGGAGGCGATTCGCCACAAGTACCCATTGATTCAATATATATATATATATATATATTATATATATATAATATATTCTATATATATATATATATCTATATATATATATATATAAGTCGGGTTTCGGGTTCGGGTAACCCAAACATGAACCCGAGCCAAACCCGATTTTTGATCCAGTTCAAATATTTTAACCCAAATCCGAACCCGAGTATCTTCGATCGTAACCCAACCCATTAACGGGTTTACCTGATCGGGATCGGGTTTAGCCCTCCCAAGTTGCACCCCTAGTTTCCGCCAACTGAGTTGGCAAAAAGTTGGCATTGCCAAATTTTCGCCAACATAGTTGACGGAATTGCTGCGTTCTGTCAGAAAGTAGTTTTTTTGGTTTATCTTTTAGTTTGGTTGGTTTAATCTTTTATTTTAATTTGTTATTATCTATACTATAGATAATAACAAAATATTAGTTAATATATATATAGATATATATATATAATATATTATCTATATCTATATATAGATATATATATATATATTTAGTTAATATATCTATATATAATATTATCTATACTATATATATATAATATTTAGTTAAATATATTATAGGAAAATTCTACAATACATCCGCTGGAAATGGATGTATCGATACATCCGAAATCTGGACCGTTGGATTTTAATCCAACGGTTCAGGTTTAATTCAGATAAAATAATACAGGAGACATCATTTAATGCTGATTTAGACTTCTGACCTGTTGGTAACTTGCTTTAGCAGGTCATTCTTCACTTTAATTTTTTCAATGACACCCTAAATTAATCATATTTACTCTCTCAAAATTCCATCCAATTTAATCTGAACCTTTTTTTTTTTGGTTACAGGCCATGGTAGTCGTGGTGGTGCTGGTGGTGGTGGAAAGAGAAACGAGAGATGAAGAAGGAAATAAGAAACGGTTCGGATCGCGTCGAACGTCGTCGAGCCCCTAGAACAACGAGGAGTACCAGCTGCGACGAGAGAATCGGTCCGCTTCGCGTCGGACGTCGTCGAGACCTCCTCGAACAAGGAGAAGTACCAGCGGCGCCGCTAAAATTTTACTGCCCATGCCATTGTCTGAAATTTTTTTTTCATTTAACAATTTAATATTTTGTTAATAAAGCTACATGTCATGGTGGTGGTGGTGAACTGAGGAAACCTACTTCTGAGGTCGGGCGGATTATTTTTAACTTTTCTAAAGATAATATTTTCGAGGAGAATATTTTTTTGGACAAAAAATGGCCATTCTCTTTGCTTTTAACACTTAGAATGGTACATTTAGGACGGAGAATGGTACATTTAGGACGGAGAATACGGCGAATGGCCATTCTCTTTGCTTTTAATGTGGCGAATGGACGGTGAATACGCGCGAATGGACGGAGAATGGCCATTCTTTTTGCTTTTAATATGGCGAACGGACGGTGAATACGGCCAATGGACGGATAATGACCTTTCTCTTTGCTTTTAATACGGCGAATGGACGGAGAATGGTACATTTAGGACGGAGAATGGACGGAGAATACGGCGAATGGCCATTCTCTTTGCTTTAATACGGCGAATGGACGGTGAATACGGCGAATGGACGGAGAATACGGCGAATGGCCATTCTCTTTGCTTTAATACGGCGAATGGACGGTGAATACGGCGAATGGACGGAGAATGGCCATTCTTTTTGCTTTCAAGAAGGAACATGGCCTCTCTTTGCTTTTAATACGGCGAATGGACGGAGAATGGTACATTTAGGACGGAGAATGGTACATTAAGGAAGCCTACAAAAGCTCGTTCTCTCAAATCTCTTCTTTGTGTAAATTAAATCCAAGGAGGACACAATCCCTAATTTTAGTTATTGCTTAGCAGAGGCTTAGTTGTTGTAAAGTTGTGATGTGCTTCTGTGACACTTTTATCTTTAATCTCATGTTTTCTATGAATGTCTTCTGTTTGATTTTGATTTAGTAATCTTTCCGTATTTAGTTTTTTTGTTTCATCTAACAATTTAATATTTTTTTTATAAATCTACAGGGCATGGTGGTGGTGGAAGGAGAAACGGAGATGAAGAAGAAAAGAAGTAGAAGTTCCGGTTCGCGGTGGACTTCGTCGAGTTCCTCAATCAAGCGGAATTAAACCTCTTATAGAGTTCCTTAATTGGAGTTGATCACGATAACCTTTTGTAATTTTCAACGGATAGTAGAATCTTCCTCGAGCCCTCCTCAATCAAAGGCTAGTAGAATCTTCCTCGAGCCCTCCTTAATCAAACGGCTAGTAGATTGTTTGCTAGTCTCGAAATTTATTTGTCTTTCCATCTTCCTCACTTTTTGTACTTCTCTCTTGCTATATATACAATAGTTTTCTTGTTTCATAGTACATATTCATTCTGAAATACATAGAATAGTTTTTTGAAATACAATAGTTTTTCTTGTTCTCAAGATGTCTACTCGTGCGGGGGGAAATGTAGAAGACGTAAAGATTGGATGCCAAATCCAAATGAAACCTTCATTCCGCGTTTGTTGCGCAAGATTGAAGAACATCTGGCGACGATTTCAGCTGATGTTGCAAAGATAAAAATTGAACAAATTAAGTTATCTCGGCGTTTGGATAAGATTGAAGTCTCCAGCTTTGAAGCAGGCATCTTCATCTAGAGCATTTAATAATGTGAAGGTGGTTTCCGTTGAATCTTCTTCCGAAGAGGAGGACGTGGAGCTACAGTCTCGTAGTAAAGCATTGGACCGATATCTCGCATTGGAAGCTATAGAAGAGAAAGAAACTGTCTTTAGCAGTCCTTCTAAAGAATGCGTCGAAATTTACAGCGGTCACACCATCCAAAAATTTAATAAGTGGTTCAACCTCGAAGCCTAGCAATTGTACTAGTGTTTCTTTGAGATATTACGACTATATTTGCAGATGATAGAGATGACGAGTAAGTAATATGAGTTTTGATTTTATTCCAACAGTTTTTTTACTAATTTATTCGTTTCTTTTCTTAGTGAAATAATATCATCTTGCAACAAAACCTATGTCTCGGTGGGAGATGAAGACCTTAGCTCCTTTAACGAGAATTACCAATGGGGTATGTATAGATAGTATATTTCTTCTTAGATGCCATCTATGTTTACTTCGATCCATCGCTGATATTTTTAATGTTTTATTCAGATTATAAGTATTGTCTCTGCTATTCTCACCGCGGAGGAACGGAAAAGAACCTCCAATAAAGCTAAAGTATGGTTTTTACCAATAAGGATGTCGGTGAGTGAGCATTTTATTCTTCATGCATATGCATTAAAATTTTCTCGTTTGTTTGTCCTTCTTAATGTATTAATTGATGTGAATGTAGAAAGCCACGTTACCTCCATCCGTCAAAAAGCCTTATGAAATATGGAAGAAGTATAAATACTTTCAGGATTACATGGGATCTTTAAGCACTTGTAAAGAGGTATTAATGTATTTATGTTTAATTATTATCATAATTTTCTAAAAATTTACTAATTTGTTTAACCTAATTATCCTGATTCAGATATACATACCCATTCATTTGGGCGAACACTATACTCTTGCAAGAGTTGTGTTTAAAAACAGGACTGTTGAAATTTGGGACTCACTTGCATCTGAAGATGATCCGATTCAAAGCAGAACAGTTATAAAAGAAATAGTAAGCTCATATTCATCAATTTTTATGAATTGGGTACAAGAATACGCATTATACTAATACATATTTGTTTTCTGGTAATTGTAGCTTTCAAATTTGGATATCTTTCTCCAAGAAGAAATTTTGAAGCTGAGAGATGCTAGGTTCAGCTTTCTACTTTTGCAATAAAACGTCCTTCTTTGTTCCCCGCCAAGGCAATTTACTTGATTGTGGAATTTTTTTAATTGCATTCATGAAAGACGGATGTAGCCTGGACTACCGTTCTATCGATGTAAGTATGAAATATGTCGTCAAAAACTTCAACTTTTTAGAGCAATATTTTTGATGTTATGTTTGTTATATGCAGTTTGATGCGGAAAAGGAAAGACGCATAGTTGCTGAATGGATTACAACTTCAGAGCACAATGAAGAGCTAAATAAGAAGTCCAAACTGGTTGAATATGGAAGACGATGATTTTTTTCCTTCTTCTTTATATTTAATGTATGGAAAACCCTAATGTATTATGTTCATCTGTTTTGTTGAGTTGTAATGACATTTTTGCCAAACGGCTTCAATTCTTTTTGATTAAGCAGAAAAGAGTCTTTTGCACTTCCATCGAATGACTTTTGCCCTTCTAATTAATTCAAAACACCCCCGAACCCTTTTTTAAAAAAAGAAAAGGGAAAAGAAAAACCGTTTCGGAGCTTCCTCTTCTTCCATATTCCAGTCTGTACTCAAACCTAGGTCATTCTCCTCCAAAATCTTCAAACCTTCCTCCCCATTCGCAACATTCATACCATGTCGGCATCAGCGGCAGAATCATCACCGGCAGCATTACCAAATAGAGAAGATGCACCAGTTACAGAAAATCCAAAAGCGACAGACGGAGAACAACGGAAACCCATTCTAAGAAAGTTGCAAAAAAGAAAAAGGAAAAAGTGCTAAACAAAAGAAGTGCAAGAAGAAGTGCAAACAGAAGGTATAACTTTGATTTTTTGTTCGCAAATTCTGTATATATTTCAAGGAAAATGACATTCTCCGTCATAAAACGCATTTGAATGTTAAATTCTATTCGCCGTTTAATTTGGAACGGATAATGTCATTCTCCGTCTAACTTGAAACGGAGAATGCCGTTCCCAGTGTTAAAACCCATAAGAATGGCCATTCTCCGACCTAATTTTTGGTTTTTTTTTTTTTTTTTTTTTGAAGAAAGAAAATCTGTCCGGAATAAGGATTCAAGACTTTTCCGTTCTACCTTCAAGCCAATGCTAAATCTTATGGAGGAGGTCATCGAGATGCTGGCCGTTTACCTGAGCCAGTATTGGTTCCTTGAGAATACCGGTTTCTGGAATTTTGTCGAGGTTTTCTACCAAAACAGAGTCCACGTCTCCGAAATGGCCAAGGTAACGGAAGGGCTTGAGAATTTAATTGCAAGTTACACAGAAGAAGAAGATGGCGTCGGGTGCTTTGAATTGAGCACCAATGTTAAAATCGCGCCAAGCGTCAAGGATATGGCAGTATTCGGTCTACCGCTGAATGAAGAAAGCGTTGATGATGTTTCTTACAGAGATTGATAAAGGAAAAAACAACAGCAGCCCACACCACCAGCATCATTGAGCCTGTGCAGAGATCATTTCACAAGATTGCTGGCTAATACTAAGGGCAAACACTCAGAAGTCACGAATAAGGAAGTGAGAGACAGTTCTTTGAATTGTTACGACGGCTTCGTGGCGGAGATAACGCTGTAATCCAGATGATTTGGCCAAGCTAATAATCTTCCACTTGTGCCAAACTGTATTCTTCACAAAGTCTGGCGGTTCAAATTTGCCGTACAGATTCTTGGCCTTGGTAGACAGTGTGGACGTGATCAAGAGTATATGCTGGCCAAGGTAATCCTGGCATATGTAATGGATAGCTTAAGAGGAGAGAGTAGAAGCAAAACTGAACAGGGGGATTACTCAATGGCTTTCCACACAATTGGAAGGTTGCACAATAACTTCCTCTATTGGTTTGCAGAACATAGTAAATTTGTGGAAAGGAAGTTCGCCCAATTCCTGATTACCCAAGATTTTTCACATGGAATGGGTACGATATCTCAAACTTCCTCAAGGCCGAATATCACAACAAAATGAGACGAAGGATATTGGAAGATCTGGTTATACCTGTTGGGGAAGAAAAAGGGCACAAAGAAGAGGAGCCACTATAGAAGTTGAAAAAGAGGGAGAGGAAGAACACCAAGAAGCAGGTGGGGATAATTTTGATGAACAACGGATAACACCGCATCATGAAGTGGGCGCTGTGATGGCGACTCAGCAAAGGAATTGGAGGATTTGAGAAGACATCATTCTGATATTCTTGCGCAGAATGAAGAACTGAAAGAAAAGTTGAAAGGATGGAGGCACAAGGAGCGCAGTTACGTGCAGCCAACTTTGAGAATGCCATACTCAAAGAAAAGCTGAAAGTGCTCCAGGCAGAAGAAGAGCAACAACGTGCAGTCACGTTGTGATGGAGGGCTCTGTGCATGAACTGGAGGATTTGAGAAGACATCATTCTAATATTCTTGCGCAGAATGAAGAACTCAAAGAAAAGTTGAAAGAGCTCGAGGCACAAGAATCACAACAAACGTACAGTCAACGTTCTGATGGAGGGCTCTGTGCATGAGGGAGGATTGAGGAAAGCAGAATTCTGTTCTTAAAGCGCAGAATGAAGAACTCAAAGAAAATTTAAAAGAGATGGAGGCACAAGGAGCGCAGTTACGTGCAGCCAACCTTGAGAACGAGAAACTCAAAGAAAGAAAAGCTGAAAGAGCTCGAGGCACAAGAATTACAACAACGTGCAGTCAACGTTCTGATGGAGGGCTCTGTGCATGAACTGGAGGATTTGAAAAGCAGAAATTCTGTTCTTAATCAGATCTACATGCACAAGGTAAAATCTTTCTATTTCAAATTCCTGATTGTAATCTTCCGGAGAATGATATTCTCGTGTACTATAACACGGAGAATAGTCATCTCCGTGTTATTTGGAACGGATAATTGCTATTCCATATCATGTCGATACTGGAAAGGTTATTCTCCGTGTAATTCCAAACGGAGAATTCTATTCTCCGTATTATATTATACGGAGAATGATTCTCCGTGTTAGGTTCACATCATACATTTCATTGTTGTTTGTTTTATTTCAGTGCGAACAACCAAACAACTCAGAGAACAAATGAAAGGCTCGTTGAGGAGAAAAGGGAGCTTCAAAATAAAGTTGAATCATTTAAGATTGAAGCCAATGAAAAGGATTGCAAAATTAAAGATCTCGAAGCCATGGCTAAAGTACTTCAGAATGAGAGTTACAAGCTGCTGCTGAACCTGCTGCTCCAAGAGAATCAGAAGAAGAGGAGGATCGGGGGAAAGAGGTTAATTAAAAGCAATACAGTTGGAGAGGCTAATAAAAAGCGGAAGGTTAATGACGCTACGAAATCCCGAGAAGACGCCAAAATGGCTGAATTAAAGAAGAACCACGTCATACTAAGGGAATGCGATGAACTCTTACTTTGGGAACATGCGGATGAAGAGCTGAAGAAACAATACATCGACATCGTAATTCCCAGAAAGAATTCTCCAAAGTATGTATTCTGAACCCTTTTTCGTTCCTTTTTTCTAGACTTTTTTCACAATTATGTGATGAGAATCTATATTATTAATTTAATGTAAACTAAATTTATGTGCAGTGATATGGTATACGAATTTTTTCCGGAAGAGGGTGAAAATGAAGTTTCAGTCCAGCTGTCGGCAGTAGACATGCAAGACATACTCAACTATGACGACATGGAGGCTGGCATACTGGACATAATAAGAAAGATGAGAGAAATTCAAGGCAGTAAAAGGTGTGCCCCGTCTAGTTCGAAGAAGGTGCCATTGATCCAGAAAAAAAAGCCGGCGGCCCAATCACATAAGTGGTCTGCATTCATGTCGGCCCACACATTGGTAAGTATTCAAACAGAAAAATCCATATTCATGTGTACACCGATGAAAAATGACAGAAAAAAATTACTCATGATATTGTGTATTGTTTTTGGGAAACACAGACCGTCATTCAACGTGTCAATGAAGAAACCGCAAAACCCGGCGCCTGTGAAGACATCCAAAAAGTAGAAGACTTCGTCATGGGTTTGGAGGACGACATAGAGTTGTTATTGGTCCCACTTTTTAATGCAACCATCAAACACTATACTCTGCTCACATTCAACTTTATCTCCTACGACTGGACACACTACAACTCCTTGTTGCAAACCACGTACGATACGTGCAAGGTGGATGCAGAATTAACGAAGAAAACCTTAGAGCCTATCGTCAGGAGAAAAGTTGATATGATGAGGGAGAGATGCCCGGCGAAGAAGGAGTATGAGAGCAAAGTGCTGAATTGTTCTCTAAATTGCCCACAACAACGGGCACCCAACTGCCTCTTGTACACGGCGTATTATATGAATAGGTTGACGAATCCTCCCTTCGAAATACCGGGAGGAAATGACAATGAAACTCACCAGAAGATGACAAAGATGAGGTTGGCATGGGCTAAGGAGTTGCTTTCAAGCAAATATGTAAATCGATCCTAGCAATGACATTGTAAAACAACAATGTAATTATGATGTAATTGGGCAAGGAACTTCTGTCTTTTATAAGCTCTGCTTTTATAATATAATCATTTTTGAATTACATTTACATCGTCAAAACCACGAAAAGTTTGACTTTTATTTACATATGAAACAACTCGAACTCATGCGCCAAAAGGGCAGTGGGTTCCTTAGCCTCAGGAGTCTATCTCTTCGACATGTTCCTTGTTGAAGAAGGATGGCTTTGCACGGTGCTCTCCCTCAAAACAAAATTCTTGAGGCAGTGGGTTCCTTTGCCTCAGTGAGTTCCTTTGCACGGAGGATGAACGATGAAGTGACTTGCCTCAAGGAGTCATGCTACGGTTCCTATGCTCTGACCATGCACGATCAATACCATCTACCACGCGGACACGAACTGAAAGACTGACAGAGAACAACACTCCTTGACAGTTGAAGTTTTCAATTGGATTCCTTGAAGCAAAACACTTCATCGTGCATCGTCAGAGGAGTGTTGTTCTCAAGGAATTCAATTGAAAGCTTCAACTGTCAAGGAGTGTTGTTCTCTGTCGTCTTTCAGTTCGTGTCCGCGTCGTATTCATCGTGCATCGTCAGAGCATAGAAACCGTTGCATGACTCCTTGAGGCAAGTCACTTCATCGTGCATCCTCCGTGCAAAGGAACTCACTGAGGCAAAGGAACCCACTGCCCCAAAGAATTTTGTTTTGAGGCAGAGCACCGTGCAAAGCCACCCTTCTTCAACAAGGAACATGTAGAAGAGATAGACTCCTGAGGCAAAGGAACCCCCTGTCTCAAGGAATTTTGTTAACTTGTGGCAGAGCACCGTGCAAAGCCATACTTGTTCAACAAGGAACATGTCGAAGGGATAGACTCCTGGCTGGCGATTCGACAGAGCGTGAAACGATAATAAACTCCAAACTCATGCACATCTCAGTCTTCTGAAGGACTTCACCACCGTGCATCGTCGGACCAATGGAACACGTTGAAGAGATGAACTCCTGGCGGCAAAGGAACACCGTGCATAGTCCGAGCCAATCAACGTGCGGGCGCTTCGACAGAGCGTGGAATGGCAATAAATCCAAACCCAGGCACATGTCAGTCTTCTGAAGGACTTCACCACCAAAGCTTCTTCGAACGAGGAGATCGACAACCAAGAGGAAAGAGTCTTGCCAAGGCGGGGGATCGGTAGAGTCCATCGCCACAAGAAAAGCTAAGTGAGATGAGAACAAACTCTCTCTACACTACTGGCATTTATAGGCATGGAACAACTCGGACTCATGCGCCAAAAAGGCAGTCACTTCGAATTCTGCCCCTGCTCAATTAAAGCTAAGTAAGACTGGAACAATTAATTTCCATCAATACCAATGCCATTAATACCAATGAATCTGCCCCTTCGAATTCTGCCAACTTGATACCCCCTACAGGATCAAAGTTTTGATGCCCCCAATGTATGACATGTGGGCCCTTCCTGCTTTATAACATGTGTACACACATATATATATATATATACATAAATTTTAATAGGGCCCACAAAACTCTTTTCTAACAAAACTCTTTTCAAAGTTTTGATACCCCGATGTATGACATGTGGTCCCCTCTTGCTTTGTAAAACGTGTAATCATATATATATACACATTAATTTTTGAGATGGCCCACATGTCATACATAGGTGCCTGTATCAAAGTTTTTTCCCTTTTAAATGGGCCCCATAAGTAACTTTCCAAAAAAGTATAAATAAAACAAAATATTGTTATAGTCAAGATTTGAACCAATGACCTCTTGAATACAATTCTAGCAGTGTAACCACGACACCACAATAGCATTCTCCGTGTTTTATTAAACGGAGAATAACATTCTCCGTTTTGAATTAAACGGAGAATAGCATTCACAGTGTTAAAAACAAATTAGAATGTTCATTCTCCGTTTTAATTTAAAACGGAGAATTATATTCTCCGTTTCTTTTGTAACGGAGAATTATATTCTCCGTTTTGAACTTTACGGAGAATGCCGTTCCCAGTATTAAAACGATTGAGGATACTATTCGTCGTTTATTTGGAACGGAGAACGGTATTCTCCGTTTATTTTGAAACGGAGAATAAGATTCCCAGTGTTAAAAACACATTAGAATGTTCATTCTCCGTTTTAATTTGAAACGGAGAATGAAATTCACCGTGTCATTTGAAACGGAGAATGTTATTCTCCGTTTTGAACTGCACGGAGAACATATTTTCTCCATTTTTGATGTACTACGTTTTGAAATTGGAATTTAATGTTCTCCATTTTTATCTAATTGTCTTCTCAAACTTTTGCATTGGAGAACATATTTTTTATCTAGTTGTCTCGTGTGAATGACATCTTGCCACATAAGAAAGACATTATCTTAAGTCAACGACGTTTCATTTTATTCCATTTGCTCATTTTCACTTTTTCGCTTTCGTACTTTACAATTACGATAATCGTGACCAGTTTTTTTACAAAATCTACATATTCTAGCCTTCGGGATAGATTGACTTTCTGTAGGCTGGCTTGATTTCCCTTGAGAAGGCCTTCCTTTTGTTGCTACCGGATTTGGCTCTTTTAAAGCTTCATGCACTCCTTGAACTGCATCAGCTACCATTTGTTCTTCTTCGCCAATATCGGACACCATTTCTTTCAACTCCATCAGAACAGACGACATCAACTCCGTTCCCCTCTCTTGAACTTTGCTTGATTTTTACAATAGTATGTAAACAGATTAACTTGTTCATTAATAGCACCATACCTTCTGCTCTCAATAATGTCTGGGTGGATGAATCTTCTTTCTGAGCCAGGTCCGGAGAGATAACTCTCTTTGCAATCCTTGAGCCAACGAGATTTTATCAAGTTCTTTGGAATATCTCCAATTTGTAATCTCTTCATTGCTGCAAAAATATGCCTACAAGGAATCCCCTTGGTCTCCATCCACATGCATTCACATGTTATGATGTTGTCGGCCGGAAGAAATGTAACCTTACGGTTGACACTGTCTGGCGACAAATACTTTTGGACAGTGCAAACTTCTGTCCCTCTTACGATGTGATGATGGGGAACAATATATGCATCAGAACGTGTGATTTCATTCCTTACATCTATAAACACCTTTTTAGTGTAAATTTGCTCATCTTGCGGCAAATCATCTGACAGTCCTCTTGAATGGAGGATTTCTTCATCGACTAAATTCCCCACGACGATCACTTTCTCCATGTGACGTCGACATTGAAGAAAATAGTGTGTGTTAGAAACCAGCAGAAGAAACGAAGGACAAGAAACAATAGAAGAAGAAAGAGTAATGATATTATCGTACCTCCATATTGACCCTCTATATATAGCCCTCCCATCTGATGTGGCATGTTAAATAAATGATCTTCTTAGCATTTTCTAAATTAATAGTGTGTCATCTGACATGACTGATAACAACCCAATTTTCTCCATAATAATTTAACGTTAATATCAAAGTTATTTTAGTGTTAATATTAATTTATGTTAATATTAATGTTAAGGTTAATGTTAATATTAATATTATTGTTAATGTTAACGATAATATTAATATTAATGTTAATGTTAATCTGGAATATTAACTTTAATGTTAATTTTTATTTTTAGTTTTATTTACAAAAAAATTTGCCACGTCAGCTGCCAGATCAACATGTCACGTCAGCTGCCACGTAAGGATGGACAGTTTGAAAGTGCAATTTGGAGGTACAAAAAATATTATGCAGGAAGAAACAACTTCCAGCAAGGCAACAACACAACCTTTTCGTCTTCATTGTAACTCCGCCACGTGGCCCTCTTTTGATGGCTCATGAAAAATCTTGAGTGATTCTAGGAGCAAGCATAATTTTAAGGAAACAACTTCCAACAAAACTTTCTCGTCTTCTGGGTACGTGCCTTATTAAAATGTGTAGCTAATAACGCATGAGGAAGCATGCAACAGCAATCTCCACGTGGCCCTCTTTTGTAGGATAACACATGCATCAGTATTTAATGCTACGAAACCCTATTGTCTTGTTAATTGTTATGTATTGTGTATCCTATGTGGCATGAGACAGAGCCGCAGAAGACAATAACTTGCATAGGCGGCTATATTCAAAAATGACAAGAAGTTTAAAAAGTCATCTCCAATGCAAAAAAAGTATTGAGAAGACAATATAAAGTAATTTTTTACGACTTCCAAGACAACCTTTGCTCTTCTAATGATATGGTGTCAGTGTTTATTATTAAATTGTGTAGAATAACGCATGCAGAGCATTTAATGCTACGGGACCTGTTGCGTTAAGGAACACAACATGTGAGAAAGAACCCGAGAGAGATAGAGAGAGAGAAAGAGAGTGTGGGAGATGGGATAAAGAGGAAGGATCGAGCTCGACTAGATTTTAAACTTAAAATTCAATTTTTGGTTATCATTACTAAAAACTAGTTGGCACGTACTAGTTTAGACGAACACTAACCAAGCCCCGAGCAACGTGACATCAGCTAGCTAGGTTTCTAATACCGTGGCATTCATGTTAATTTAAACATTTACAATTTATCAATATTATTGAAACTAATATGACTACTAAAATTAAAAATAGTTTTGGATTTAACATTTACTTCAAACTAGTTAAAGTTAAAATTGCATTCTTTTTTATTTAAAATGTAATTGGAACTACAATTAATATCCATATTCGCTTGTCCCATAGTTTAAGTCGTATTTCCCTCGATGCTAGTCTTGGCGTAGCCCTTGCTTGTCAAGTCGTTGCACGAACACATTAGAAAAGAGTTTTGTTGGGCTATCGAAGTATAGCAAGCACCGTCTCGTGTCACGTGCATTTGTTAAGCAGTGAAAGGGTGTGAAGGCCACTGGCAATGTCAAGACATCACGGACTATAGCTGGGTTAGACGACGACCCTTTTGCTGCGGGCCGAATCGGTCCCTTGGCCTAGGAATGGATTGGTTGAAGGAGCAATACACAAGAATAGACTGCCATAGCTGGGTTAGACGACGACCCTTGATTCTCGACAGGTTGTAATATCTAACTGTTGTTAGATAGTAGAACTAGACAGCGTTCTACGTCGTTTCTGCGGTGTAGGCTGGGACGCTGTTACGTTATGGAATGCCCTTACTCCGGGTGCGGGTCGTGATAGGGTGCGCTAGAAAGGAACACTGTCGATATTGATTCGGTCGGGACCGATAGGTCGGGATCGATTGACTCGATCGAACGGGAACGGTTGAATTAAGATCCATTCTCTCGCCTGAAGTAAACTCAATGTGAGTGGCTGACCCTCCTCTTCTCGACCCCCTTCCTAGGTAAATTGATAATGTTGTTGCGAATGAAAGGATAAATGCAAGGGCGCAAACACGGGAAAGGGATTGAGTTTTCAAAGATAATGTGACAGAGAAGCCATTCCATAACGTGACAGCGTCCCATCCTACACCGCAGAAACGACGTAGAACGCTGTCTAGTTCTACTATTTAACAACATATATAATATCAAAACCTGTCAAGAACGATCAACTACGAATGGAGGACAAGCAATGTCAATATAATATACTCAATAAGCTTTGATATTGTTGCGACCGTCCAGTGTACGTATTTATGTATGGTATTTATGGTGCACATCATCTTAATTCAACCTAGTAGTTCAAAGGAGGGAATTATGTATGGTATTTATGGTGCACATCATTATGACGGGTTGCGACCGTCAAGTGTTGTGATAAGCTATGATATCAGTAGGTTTGGGATCCTTCGGATATTGGTCTAGCAACCTGTATCGAAGCGATCATAGTCTTACACATAAGGATGCCAAAGATGCATTACGGTGCGAACCGTCCATGGTCATTGCGTGATGACAAGCCAGGGTCATTGTTGCGACAGACCATGGAGAACTTGCATCAGCTAGCTATGACAGCAGTGGAGAGAGGTGCACCGGCTACAGTTCAGGGAGCACCATGACTCCCTAGCAGATCACATATCGCTCTAATAATTCAAATCACATTTTACATTTATTGGTCCAAGGGTTGTAACTCGGCTTCAAATGGTTTCCAAGTCGCCTATATCTTTGTCTTGTATTTCATTATAATGTCTCTTATAGTATTTGTCAATTCATATGGAACTTCTGTTGGTGTTTGTACTTGCTCGTTTTTCTGACAGGATACCGTTGACCACCGTACTCGTGCCCCTAATCAGGGTGCGGGTCATGACAGAAACACCGTGACCTTCATATAGATAGGGCCGGTGGGCTTCGGCATTCCAAGCCTTAACACGTTCAAGCAACGCTTCGCCGTGGGCCATCCATTCCCTGCACCCTGCATGAAGCTGGTGGGGGATCAGTACGTTCGTCCTCGCATGTACTGAAGCAAAGATCTTCTTTCCAAACCGACATTGTAATATTTATGTTGAATCATGCAACTTAGCTTATGATCTTGCTATGTTCTCCTTAGGGTCAATTTCATGGCTTATTCGAAAGCATAAAACATGTTATCATAGCAAGCATGTTATCGAATTTGAATAGGCAAGCAAGCAATCTCGTGTTTGATTCGTAGCGCGACTTACCAAGTCGACGCACTCGCCCTTGCAACCGACGCAAGGTGAATACGCCTATCTGTTCTTCCTGTCATGTTATAGTGCCCTCTATTCGGATCCATCCATGCAAGATACGTATACCTTGCACTTCCAAACCCATCGCCCTTAACTATATGAAGGTCACTAGCTTGTCAAGCTAGAATGGACTTATATTTATCGAATCGAAAATGTAAGACGACAGTCACCCAGTTGTGGTTGCTAACCACTAATCCGAGGACCCCCGAAGTACTCGTGTAAGTGGCTTATCACATTCGCTAGATAGGCGCTACCCCGTCTAGTCGAAGTGCACCAACAATACCGATTATCGCATCCCTCCTAGGCCGAACGGTCCCAGCGCCCTGGTGATCACGTTCGAGGGAAGAAACACCCATGCACGGGCAATAGTCTTTAGTCCATTTGACCATGCAACGAATCTTATATTTCATACGACGTGATAGAAACACCGTCGTACTCGTGCCCCTAATCAGGGTGGACGTAACGACGTACTCGTGCCCCTAATCAGGGTGCGGGTCGTGATAGAAACACCGTGACCTTCATATAGATAGGGCCGGTGGGCTGAGATTAGCGCTGGGTGCAGGCGCAGGGCCTGCCACCCTTATGCATATGTTTAAGTTTACGGTTGGTTGGTTGAGTGAAATGATATGATTTCTTATGTAAAGTTCTAACCTTGCAGGCTAGGCGAAATGGGACATAGATGAGCATGATCACAATGTTTATGTTAAGATTATGTCTAACTGTATCTGCCGCAGGGACACGGTGGTGGACAAGTTCAGGATAGGTTCGGCTCGAGGCGGGGCTCGGCTTGGACTTCCAGATGCATGGAGTCCTTAGCGTTCAAGAGGAGCTACCGCATTGGCGTTCGGACTTGCGAGATGTTCAGCCGAAGACTACTTGTTGGCTATAAAGAGGCATAATATATGGAACAATGTACTCCTTTGTGAGCTAGAGAGATCATGAGCGTTGTAGCCAATTGGCATGATGAGTTGGGCTATTCAGAGCATTAATATTAAATCTACATTGGCTTTTCTGTTAATTTAAAATTTACAATATAATTAAAACTAATATTACAAAAATGCTATTTGCTCCCAAAAAATTTGGGTGATACCATCTTCCATTATGTGGCATATGACATGGTTGCTAACATGACAGCTGACATGGCAAAATTTAACAATAAAATTAATATTAAAATGAACATTAATAGTAAATAAATAATTTTATATTAAATTAACATTGATTAATATTAACATTAATATTAACATTAACATTAGCATTAGCATTAACATTAATATTAATATTGACATTAACATTAACATTAAAAAAATTTGGGTAATTAATTTTTGGGGTTAAAATTTGCCATGTCAGCTGTTATGTCATCTGCCATGTCAGATGTCACATAATGGATGATGGCATCACCCAAATATGTTGGGAGCCCAAACGACTAATTGCTAATATTAATACAGTGGCATTACCGTTATTTACCAATAGATTCGTGACTTGTTCGGACACACCCCTCCACGAGCGGGTTACATACACCCGCGTAAACGAGGGTTAAATAGCCTTTTCCAAAGAAGAGAACCCATCCGACTAGAGAGAAACAAAGGAAAGAAGAAGAAGAACAGTCGCAATGGAGAGGAGCAAGATCAACTGCAGCGGATGGGCCGTCATCCCTACCGAGATTCTCTCGATGATACTGGTACTGTCGGGGATGCCGGCGGACGAGGTAATGTGCAACGTGGCCCCAGTTTGCCGTTCGTGGTGGAAGGCGCTCAACGGTCCCTTAGACTATTGGTCCAACGTCGACTTGGTACAGTGGTGCCGGAGGACCCAGAAAACCGCTGAGATTAGTTTGACCATAATGAAGCTCGTGGCTCGCAGTGAGGGACATCTAGGGTCCCTCTCCGCGTACAAGCTCGACGAAGCAGCCTTCTCTTTTGCATGTTTAAGGCCAGTGCAAATTTTATTTGTTCTTATTCTAATACTTTATTTTTTCTATTACAAAATTTTACGTATACTTTTGTTAATTTCTATTGATGTTTTCCCATTTTTATAATACAGTGGAAAATTTCTAAGGGTTCTGCACATTCCGAAGTGCGACGTGAGTGATGAAACTTTCGTGAGACACTTGGAGTTTCTCCCTGTGCTGGAAGAACTCGACATTAGCTACTGCCTCTACATCACGTCGACTGGAATAATTTCCGCCGAAAATTATTGCCGCCGTCTGGTCAAGCTGAGTAGGAACATGCCCCCTCCGGATTTCATGCTCAGGAACATGTTCGTGCTGGACACGAAAAACGAGGCGGAGGGAAAGGCCGTGGCTGATTCGATGCCGCGTCTCGAGCACCTACATATGGGATTCGGCATGTTCAATGGAGACACGCTGCGATCTATCATATGCAACTGCAAGGGTCTTCGCCTGCTCGACATACGTGGGTGCTTCAACGTGATCTTCGACGACGAACTTTGGAAAATTTGTTATTCAATTCAGACGTTTAAAAAACCCTTTGATAATGTAATCCCAGTACCAGGAGAACCTGTGTACGAGTGGTATAATGAATTAGATACGATCTATCATTACTGGGGTTAATGGTGAAAACACTAGCATGCATGCATGCATTTCTTTATACTCCCTCCGTCCCAAAAATAAGTCCTATTTCTATTTTCACCAAGATTAAGAAAATCCAATTAATATGTCCAACAAAACAAAATCTCTCCAATATGCCCCTTATAGATGTTTTGAATTTTGCTTTTGTACTTATTGTGATCTCTAATTGGGTAAATGAATGCCATTAAACTTTGGAGACAATATTTGGCAAATTTTAGTTTGAATTTTGGAGGCAATATAAACTAAAGTGTCTTTTCAGTATCCATCATTAGAGCTCAAGTATATTTTCAAAATACAACTCTTAAATGCATAGAGAATTGTAGAGTTTATCTTGATATAATTGCAATTTAAATAAGGCTAAAATTGTAAATTACTCCACAAACCAAAAAGGAAAGTGAGACTATATTTTTGGGAAGGAGGAATATATTTTTCACTAGTCTACATGCAAGATATTTTTTATGAGTTCGATTCTCCATTTTGAGCAAGTTTTACTTTTGTCAATACTAATTTTTAACATGATTATTTTTTTATAAATAAAATGGACTGTGATATAATGACGCCGAAGACGGCTCACTTCTGAGATTTCGACATTTCCCAACACAGATTTTACCATTAATACAACATCTCAGTGTAATCATATCCAAGAGATTTCGCCATTTCCCAACACAGATTTTACCTTATTCAAAATGAATTCTCCGTCCTATATGGACCATTCTCCGTCCTACATTTATCATTCTCCGTCCAACTTTCCGCATTCTCCGTCCTAATGTACCATTCGCCGTCCTAAATGTACAATTCTCCGTCCTAAATGTACCATTCTCCGTGTTAGAAGAACGGAGAATGGCCATTAACAGCCAAACAGCCAAACTAATTCATAGCCTTCAAAACCAATTTATATAGATTCAAAACAAAACTAAACAGCCAAACTATTTAAAATTCACAACCCTACACAACAGTCCTAAATGTACCATTCTCCGTCCTATATGGACCATTCTCCGTCCGACATCTATCATTCTCCGTCCTACATCTATCATTCTCCGTCCTAATGTACCATTCGCCGTCCTAAATGTACAATTCTCCATCCTAAATGTACCATTCTCCGTGTTAGAAAAACGGAGAATGGCCATTAACAGCCAAACAGCCAAACTAATTCATAGCCTTCAAAACCAATTTATATAGATTCAAAACAAAACTAAACAGCCAAACTATTTAAAATTCACAACCCTCAATATTTATGTATATATATATGTTTACACATTTTACGAAGAGGGAGGGGACCCACATGTCATACATAGGGGGTATCAAAACTTTGATACCCCCTTCGGTATTAAAGTTTTCTCCCCCAACTTCCAATAAGGAATAGGAAGAGTCGGTTAGGAACGTGTATATATACATAGGGGTCCCCATTCATCTGAGTAGGTTGCACATTTAACATGGCTCCAAAAAGATCATCTGGTTGGGAACCATTGCCAGAGCCTTCTTCCAGTCGTCGCCGAACCCCTTCGCATGGAGCACCCTCTGCGCCGCCTCCGGCCCATGACTGGCTGGCAGCGGCTGCGAACTTTCTGACCGCCTGCGGGTTGTCACTGGAGGTCATCGCTCGACCTCTTCATCCGGCGCCAAACTTTGACCTGTTGCCGATCACTCCGGAGGAACGGGATTCTCTGGAGAAGAGGGAAGCGTTTCGCCGCCTGTGCCATAGGGCGGGTGTGCGCACCCTGCAGGACTTTGTGGAGATCCTCCGGGAGGCCAGTGAGGGCTAGACCCTTTTTTTTCCGTGTTTTACAGTTTTTTGTCCTCCTCTTGTATACTTCTCTGGAGAATGTTCCGGCGAAGAAGTTGGGATTTAATGAAATATATATTTTGTTAACTCAATTTGGTTTCGGCTACAATCAAACTTTTACAACCTTCTTACAACTTACACCCATTTGCTAACTATAGCATTGCTCTTTATAATTAACAAATCTTTTTACGTCAAATCAATATATCAGCGACGATATCCCCATCAATGACTTGTTACGTCATAGAATTGATTATGCTGCCAGCGTCAATTTGCCGTCAAATCCATCTTAAATATGATTACAAAGTAAAATAGAGGACAACATTGATTGTTTCAATTTTACTCTTTTCAAGTACATAGTCTTCTTATTTTCAAAAATTTAATCAAATATTCGTAAAATGGAAATATTGAGTCTTAAACTTCACATTCTTAAATATGTTGTCAAATTTTTTAAATAAATATGTTTCCACCACGTTTTTTCTGCCAAATTTTTCAATAATTTATACGGAACACGTGGATATATACTAGTAATAATAGTAATAAATTTAATTTTGGAAAAGAATTTTTTAAAATTAAGGTATCAAAATCCCAAAGGATTATGTAGTAATTTCACATGGATATATACTAGTAATAATAGTAATAAATTTAATTTTGGAAAGTAGTTTTTTAAATTTAATAGTAATAAATTCGACCGTCTTATACTAGTAATAATAGTAATAAATTTAATTTAAGACTCAAAACTATTCTAATTTTTTCTACTTCCCAAGGTCATATAAGACGGTCGAACTTTCCCTCTTCCTTCTCCCAAACCCTCTCCCAAACCCTCTTCTAATCAAAATGCCGCCGAAGAAACAACGACCGTCGCCGAAGGGGAAGGATCCACGAAGGGATGCGATACAGGCCCGAAGGGCAGAACTTGCAAGGGCGGCGAAAACCAAGATTATGGTCGCTAGGGCAGAGGCCGAAAGGGCAGCGGCGGAGAAGCGCGGCGGCGGCGAGGCAGCGACGATGAAAGCGGAGGCGGCAGCCAAGCCACGTGCAAAAAAGGCTAAAAACACTCATTGCTCGACAAAGACCAGAAAATCTATCTTCGATACAGAGTCGTCGGAAGACTCAACTTATGAAGATCGAAGGCGTACTCAAGCGAAGGCTAAGGTGGCAACGGATACAGAGTCATCAGCGTACTCTGTGGATTTTGAATCCTCATCAGAAGAGGAAAATGAAGAGGAAGAGCAATCATCAGATAAGTCCCAGGCTGGAGAGGAGGTAAAAAAATTTAAAGACTCTAAAACTAAGAAGATATACATTAAATATTTCAAGAAAAGGCTGTTATGCCTGAAAGATCAATTAAGATGGATGATGTCGAAGACGAAGCTTTCCTGGATATATTGAAATTCTATCAATTGGAGAAACTGAACAAATCCTGTCTTGAGAAAATCTCCCAAACAATAGTAAGAGAATTTTACTCAAATCTTTCGGCTGAAATTAAAGAAAAAGAAGAGGATCAACCACTGGTGTTTCTGAGAGGGAAACTGATTAGGGTAAATGTTGCTGTCATCAACGAATTTTATGGATTTGATCCAGTTCCTGAGTTTGATATGAAAGATATTGATAATGTTTCCATGACGGATGCAATTCATGAGATTACAGGTGTTTCAATGGGTGCCAAGACCCCTCAAAATGTATACAAAGATCAATTAAAAACTTTGTATAAATTGTTGCATGCCTACGTATCTCAAACACTCAACCCTACTGGACATGAGTTTTCCATCCATCCCGAGAGAGTAAAATTTCTTTATTATATAGGGAAGAAAAAAAGGATGGATATAGGTTCCTACATGTTCAGTAGAATGATGCATCTCGTGGGAAAACCAACTGCAAGGACAGCTCTCCCTTTCGGAGGATTTGTATGCTCGATGGCTAATAAACATTCTGTCCCAAGCTTAGCAGGGGATGTTTATATTAAAAACAAAGGCCCCATGAGAAAACTAACCTTCACTCGAATGTTTGGAAAACGGGCAGCAGCTGCAAGCAAACCATCAACATCTGGAAAACCATCAACTTATGGAATCAAAAACACTAAGGACAGGGTTGATGATCTATACAATTTTGTTGCTGCAAACTTTGAGAATGTCTTCAAAGAGATGAAGACTATATCCGACAACCAGAAATTGATACTGGATAAGATTAACCAGATAGAGGTTGAATTTGCTGACCAAGAATAAGATTTTCCTTCCCTCGTGAAGAAGGTAAATGGGGCTAGCCCAAAATCTTATGTAAAAATACACACTGTGCACATTGACACTTTAATGCTAGCCATCACTTTGATACTTCTATTTATGTTTCTGGATGTCATTTCTACCTATAAAGTGAGTCAATACTGACTATAATTTTTCTTCATCCGTCCCTCAAGGTGTAGGTGAAGGATATTTTGAGAAAGAAGAAGTAGGAAAAAAAAAGAAACAAAGAAGAAGATGAAGATGGAGACGTCTATGAAGATTCATCTTTTGAGTTTGAATGTCTCTTATTTCAATGTGGAAGTAATATTTGACTTGTAATATTGTTCTGAATATTTGTTGGTCATGGCGGACAAACTAAATTTTGTGTTTGAAATATTGTAAGATTAAACTTTTCGCTTGTACTCAGTGCATAGTTCGTAATTTGATTTGAAAATGTAATATGGTCTTGAATTTAGAGTAGGTCTGATATTTATTTGGATTATTGTATTGTGAATTATGCAGGTTCTATGTTGAATTACTAACGTGGATTGGACAGATTACTGTAACGTGAATTATGCAGTTTATTGGACTTGGAATGAAGTATACTTAATTTGATTATGATTTCTGGTTGAAGCGTTTATTTGGTTGGCAGTTGGCCTTGATAGATGATATTTATATTTTGGTGTATTCCTTTGATTTGCAGATGCCCATCACAGATTTCGTGAGTCCTGGGTGCATTGCTAGGGTTTAAAGGTGGCCACATTACGGATGCATTCCTGGGATCACTGAAACTTTATTTGATTGTAATGTGTTTTGCTTTCTGTAAAAAATTATTACATCGATGCCATCAGTATGAATTCGATGCCAGTGCATGTTCATCCCTTGTTATTGCTGAAGCAAAATTGTAATCATGCCTGTTCATCCCTTGTTATTGCGGAAACATAATTGTAATCCTGCATGTTCATCCTTTGTTATTGCCATCAGTACATCGATGCCATCAGTATGAAGTCGATGCCAGTGTAAGGCATAATGTAATGTAAGAAAAATTCTCTTTGATAGTAGGTTAATTATATTCAAACATTCGCAAGAAATTTTGTTCAGCCATACAGTGGAAGCCTGATAAAATGATATTCGGATTATCTTGAAAATGATTTAATATAAAATGAATGTACTATGGTAAATGATATTAAAAATACTGTAAATATTTGGTGAAAAAAATATGAGATACTTGAACATTTCCAGTCCTAAATGTACCATACTTTGTTAAAAGCACAGAGAGTGTCCGTTCTCCGTTTTCAAAGAACGGAGAATGGCCATTCTCCATGTTAAAGTAACGGAGAATGGCCATTCTCCTTGAGCATGGCCATTCTCCGTGTTAAAAACAAAGAGAACAGCCATTCTCCGTCCATTCGCCGTGTAGTAGAAAGCAAAGAGAATGGCCATTCTCCGTACAATCGCCGTGTTAAAAGCAAAGAGAATGGCCATTCTCCGTCCATTCGCCGTGTTAAAAGCAAAGAGAATGGCCATTCTCCGTGTTAAAAGCAAAGAGAATGGCCGTTCACCGTCCAAATAAAATATTCTCTTCGAAAATATTATCATTAGAAAAGTAAAAAAAATTCGTCCGATCAATACAGATTTTTTTTAAAAATATGTGACAAGATGATCCGCCCGACCTCAGAAGCAGGTTTTCCTCAGTTCACAACCACCACCGTGACATGTAGCTTTATTAACAAAATATTAAATTATTAGATGAAAAATAAGATTTCTGACAATGGCATGGACAGTAAAATTAGAGCGGCGCCGCTAATACTTCTTGTTCGAGGAGGTTTCGACTATGTCCGACGGAAGCGAACCGATTCTTCACGGCGCAGCTGGTACTCCTCGTTGTTCTAGGAGGGCTCGACGACGTTCGACGCGATCCGGACCGATTCTTATTTCCATCTTCATCTCTGTTTCTCTTTCCACCACAACCACCAACACCACCACCACGACGGCCTGTAACCAAAAAAAATATAATACGAAATATTAAATTGGATGGACTTTTGAGAGAGTAAATATGAATTAATTTAGGGTGTTCATTGAAAAATTAAAGTGAAGAATGACCTGCTAAAGCAAGTTACCAACAGGTCAAAAGTCTAAATCAGCATTAAATGATGTTTCTACACTATTATTCAATCCGAACCATTGGATCAACATCCAACGGTCCAGATTTCGGATGTATCGATACATCCATTTCCAGCGGATGTATTGTAGAACGACCCATATATATATATATATATATATATATATATATATATATATATATATATATATATATATATATATAATGTAACTCTCTCTCACTTCCCACACAAAGAGAACCCTCCCACACCCCACATCAGCCGACCCCCCTCTCCTTTTCTTCTCCATGAAGTAAAACCTCTCTCTCTATTATCTCTCTTTCATTACTTTCTTATTCTCACCCCCTCCTTACACTTACCACCATAACATCTTTCTCTCTCTTCTTACTCACCTCACCCATCACCATCACACATTTCCTCCCCCCCATACTTCAGCCGAACCATGCTCACCCCATCCTCTTTTTCTTTTCACTTCTTCTTCATTACATATTAACACCATCACCACCACTTTTTCTTCTTCTCCTCCTCCTACATATTATCTCCACCACCACCCAACACATTCACCTCCTCCTTCCCTTCATTCATCATCTCCATCACCACCATGCACCATAACCGAACCACCGCGGCCACCCCGTCGTGCCTCCGTCGTCGTCGAGCCTGTGTCGCCGTGCCCCCGTGCGGCCTAAGCAACAGCAGCAAGCAGCTACTGCAACACTGGCAGCAGCAGCGGCAGCAACATGCCGCGCGCGCACAGCGGCCACCGCGTGCCACTTCGGCCGGCGCCGGCGAGCCCCCTACGGCCGCGCGTAAGCCGGGCGCACCTCCGGGCGGCCCCCTGGGCGGTCGTCGTCCTCCACGATGTGAGAAATAGGCGATTCGTACGTTTTGCACGGAATCCCGTCGACGCGCGCGCGGACGAATTTCAGAAAGTTTGCTCCGGGATAGCAACTTTGTGCCAATTTTTTGGACAATCCGACCGTTGGATCGGCAATTTCTTCACTCCGTCTCAATCTTGGTATATCCACCTTCACTTCTGTCAATTTTTGTCCGTTAATTTCGTCATTTGATACATCAAAACTGGCCACCAAGTTGACGTTTTAAATTGAAGTGTTTATGGACAGTTTCGTGACGCCAACTTCGCGGGTTCGTATCTTCGTCGTCGCATCTCCGTTTTGTGCGCTACTAGTTCCGGTGCACAGCTGGTATAACCCTCTTCCTGCCCCCTTTAGATTTTATTTAGTTGAGCTTGTTAGGTCGGTCGAATTCGACGTCAAAGTTGGCCGTTCGAATTCTTAGTGTTGCACTTGTTAAATTCCATTTTTCAACCCAGGACTCCGGACTCAATTTCTGACACCACTAGTAGACTCGTGGCGTCGTTCTGGCATGTTTCATATAAAGTTTGCTTAATTTGGAGAACGTGGGCCCTGGCACGCATTTCGGTGCAAAACGGGTCCCACTTTCTGAGTCAACGGGTCATTTTGAGTTCAGCTCATCGGAATCCAATTCCGGATATACCGTTGAGTTCGTATTGTCATTCTGGACTCGTTGACATATAATTTGCTGAGTTTTGAGGACATTGGCTTCGACACGCTTTTCCGTACAAATCGGTTTTCAATGTCCGGGTCAATGAACCAAATTGAGATCGGGTCATCGGAATCCAATTCCGGAAATACCGTTGAGTTCGGATCGTTATTCTGGATTCGTGGACAATAATTTGATAGGTTGTGCACTTTATTTTGACACGTTTTTCGGTACAAAGTGGGTCCGATACGGACATCGTTTTAATCCGAAATTATTTTTTTGCCCCTGTGTCCAAATTAAACTTATGGACAGGCTATTCTAGCTGATTTGACCATTCTGGACATGTTGGTGATGTTAGTTTCATCATCCGACAACATCTGTAGGTTTTTACCATATTATTATAATCTTCCTCCTTTTGTGGAATTTGAGATCCATCGATTCCAGTGATTTCACATCCACTGAAATTGAATGAGTTGACCCTGTAGATGTTTGTAAAGACTAGCTTTGACCCAGTTTGACCATGGTTGACTACTTTGACTGAACGTCGAAGTAGAGTCAACATTTGGTTTGACTAGTTTTGACCTTGGTTGACCACAGTTGACTATTTTGACCAAAAGTCAACCAGAAGTCAACCGTAGCATAAAATTGATTGGAACTGGACCGAAGTTGACCAGTTGACCCAAAGTCAATTGTTAGTCAACGTTAGTCAAGTTTGACCTAAAGTTGACCTAGGGGTGACCAGAGTTGACCAGTTGACCGAAAGTCAACTGTAAGTCAACCCTTGACTTAGATTGACCTAGTTTAACTTGCTTTGACTTTCCTTGACCTAGTTGACTTGATTTTACTTCCAAACCCTATATTGATACAGTATTCCACCTATAGGTCCTCGAGGCACTGTTCTTGGACCCGTTGACATTCCACCAGATCACAGGCGAGTACATTCTCTGATAATATTTCTGTTTTATGATATCGTCTTTGTTTCTTGTATTTAGTGTAGATATCCTTGTTCTCTTGACACATTGTTCACACGGATTGGTATTTGTCTGGATCCCGTCATAAGATGTTATTCCTCTTATATATGGTATGCCTTGTGCAAGTCTTCCTAGTTCCTTGTGCATTGTATAGACAGGATTCCTGCGAAGGCAAGCTACCTTCTCAGAGAATCACGTATCATGATGTGTCATGACTGGATCCACTATATTAGTTAGGGATGGGGGTATTAGCGTAGATATGTGATCAATACCCCACAGATTATTGTATCATCATTGTATAGTGTTAATCATACACTCACGTATGATTAGCCAGGCCAAACATTGTATCAAGTTCAAGCCGATCACATGTTGAAACTAATACTAAACTCACATAGATATAGTTCCAGATTTTTGTACATTATATATACAGTTTTCTTGTTCTTACATTCAGTTACAGTCATGACATGCCTTACCATGATTCATGTACACATTATTTTATTTCGTATATTCTCTCTATTTACTGCTACATTTTCAATATCGTCTAACTAGAACTGTTATTTGAGATTTGTGCTCGTTCCATCCTGACTGGATATGTTGATAAAATTTTAGGAGAGTAGTTGTGCCCTCAGTATTGGACTTCATGATGTTGCTAGCTGAGGTGGATCTCACTATTCTTCTATGTGAGTTGCCTGGTAGTTATCCTTAGATTGTCTTGTTTTCCTTCTTATTTTCTGTCTTATGATCATATAGATTCTAGTTGTTCTAGTGATATTGTTATTAATTCTTGTCTTATCTTCCTCAGTTTTTGTGATGTGACATGAGACATTCTAGTTATGGATCCTTAGATGTTGTAGTTAGTATAGTATACTTGACAGCGCTCTACCGCTGATACTGCGGCGTAGGCTGGGCGTGGCCCACGTATTCGTACCCGTATATCCGGGTGCGGGTCGTGACACGTTTTTAGTAGTGGCCCATGCAGGTCAGTCTTTGCAATTAATGCGAAGTCGTGGTAGTACTTGAGCTTTTCTGTACTACTGCGAGCCTGCCCTAGGATTAAGGTAGAGTAATGGAATATTTAGGATTTGGTACTCAGTCACATATTAGGAACTTTGGTAGATTCCAGGGATGACCCCTGGGGAATCTTATTTCGAAGGCTTTCAAATCTTTCCCCACTTGTTTCCATTCGTCCTGATTTCTGAAATATCTGTCCGTATCAAACTTTATTCCTTCTCGGGATGAGTTTGTGGACCCCAGAGGGAAGGTATAAGTTGGACTTGTATATCATCTAGGTTGGGGAGAGAATATGATTTACCAACCTCGTATCATGGTCGAGGTTTATTTTAGATTATATTCCACCATTTTCTATCTTGACCTAGGTAGTACCCTCGGGACTTTCCTGATATTTTCCTCTGAACCCTATCTCGGAAGTTGTTTCCGTTGTTTCTATTAACTTACCCTTGACTTGTTGTTGAATTTTAAATCTAAATATTCGTTGTTGACCTTTGATTTTTTTGGATAATTCTTTTAAGAATTGAGTTAAGATATTCTGATAAACATATTTTGGACGAGGACGATGAGAACAGTAAGTGTCTACTTTATTTATGGAGTTTAGAATTCATCGCAGTCATATTAGCTAGCGAGACAAGGACATGAGCCTGATTTGGATATACTATCCTAGTTATGTCATTTAGATTCTCTTGCAGCCATACCGATTGGCGTGGTAAGGAATCTAGATGACATGATTATAGGGTGTATACCATAGTTATGGACTTCATTGTTTATTACCGCTATGCTTACTGGCGTGGCAAGAATTCTGGCAACATGATTTGGGATAGACGTATATGGTTATCAGGTCGTATCTTAAATTGATTCACTTTTTTACCAATTGAGCAAGATAATTCCTACCATTATTTCTTGTTTGTCATTATTTTCTCTCCCATCGTATGATGATTTCCTCATCTTGCCATCATTTCTTTGACTAGTTTAGCTATGTCTTGATTACACAAATCAACTATCTCATATCTGTATCTGTCATCTACACTTGAAAACTCTGAAAATTTCAAAATGTTTATATCTCAATTGTTTCTAAAATTTTAATACTATTAAGATTTTGATTCCCTTCTGTCCATGACCAATCAATTTTGGTCGTCTTGTTTATCGTGCCAAAGAGTCTTGGTTGCTGACTAGACTCTAGATGACTTCAAATTCCTTTGTGACTTGGGTTCCTTCCTAAATTGTGCTTTTAGGACATTGATTTCGAATTCATGATTTTATCGTCTTTCATAACTGAACTTGGATCTTGGTCGTGCTTATGTGACCTATAATCTGATTTCTATCAAAACTATCTCTCAATCGTGCTATTCTCAAATTTTTCTCTCCATTTGCTTCTCTTAGCCCTGTTTTAGATTATGACTATCCGACTTTGATTTTCATGATCTTGATAATCTTAACCCTAAATCTAATTTCATCGAGCTGAAATCCTGTTAATCAATGTTTGACTCGATTGTAACAGGACGAAGCTCAAGTTTTAATTTCGTTGTCATATCTAAATCGTGCCCCAATGACTTGACTTATTTGAAATCATGCACATATGATTTTGTTTGTATCATGATTCTATCGTGCCAAATCACTCATCGTGCCTGAACAATTTTAAATTGATTATCTTGATCGTGCAAACTCTTCATTTTTGGATCGTGCCTAAAATATTGCCTAAATCTTCTATCATTTTTAACCCCACTACCAACCTTTAATTTCGAGGACGAAATTTTTATAAGGTGGGTAGGATTGTAAGCCCCTGAATTTAGGGCTTATTTTTTTCAATTTATAAATCAATTATTTTGAATAAATATTATTATTTGATTATTATTTAATTTAATGCTCTTTACCGTGACTTAAAATCCTAGAGCATCAGGGATGCCAGTCTCTGGAAACCTCCTTCTTGGAGTTTGTAGTAGACGAGATTATCTTCACATTGATATTCGTGTCCCACTAGAACTCGTTCCCTTGTACTCTTTTTGATTCATGCAAGTTCGGGTCAATTTAGACCATTTAATTATTAATTGATTTTCCCACTCTTTTCCTTGATCCTCATAAGCGCGTTACCGTGACTTTTAATTTAGGAGCACCAGACCAGTCGTTTTCTCAGAATCAACTTGTTGTGCATGATCTACTCGAGACGCTCTTCACCCATGACCTTCGTGTCCCACTCAGACACACCATCTTGTGCTTTATTTTCTTCGCACAACTTTCGGGTCAATTTAGGCCAATTAATTATCTACCGTAAAACCTGATTTAATTTTCCATTTAATTTCGGACCCGACATCGATCCAATCCAGTCGACCCAATATATGGCCCTGGCCTGTTTTGAGCCTACTATGCACGTGCCACTTGCGTGCCACCGATTTGATCTCCCTTGTGCTCCCATTCCATCCATAATTTTAATTGGTTAATTTATAAATTAATTAAATCCTGGCTTCGACTTTGTCCAAACTTGGCCCAACGTCCGACCAGTTTGGCATGGACCCTACCATGACTGTCCATACGTCCCACTGATGTGTCTGCATTTTTTTTCCGGTTTGAAATACGTATATTTATATAAAAATCTCTATCTCTCTCTTTTATATATATACATATATTATATATATATATATATATATATATATTATAATATATAATATAATGTAACTCTCTCTCACTTCCACACAAAGAGAACCCTCCCACACCCACACTCAGCCGACCCCCATCTCCTTTTTCTTCTCCATGAAGTAAAACCTCTCTCTATTATCTCTCTCTCATTACTTTCTATTCTCACCCCCTCCTTACACTTACCACCATAATATCTCTCCTTCTTACTCACCTCACCAATCACCATCAACACATTCCTCCCCCTCCATACTTCAGCCGAACCATGCTCACCCATCCTCTTCTTCTTCTTCACTTCCTCTTCATTACACATTAACACCATCACCACCACTCTTTCTTCTCCTCTCCCCCTAATATTATCTCCAACCACCCAACACATTCACCTCCTCCTTCCCTTCATTCATCATCTATCACCACCATGCATCATATAAGAACCACGCGGCCACCCCCGTCGTGCCTCTGCCGCCGTCGAGCCTGCGTCGCCGTGCCCCCGCGCGGCCT